>JANJGN010003159.1:2500-50215 GCA_026770705.1 Isurus oxyrinchus
CCTCGGTCCTGCTGGCTGTTTCTGACAGAGTTGCAAACGGGGGAACACCTTTCCGAAGCTTGCCTTTCCGAATATTGGGCCAGCAGGTTCCTTGGGACCCCTTTCGTTATCTTGAACCTTAAACATTAAGCGCGTTGTGATGGTAAAGGCGTGGGGTCAGAATTGGAGGAAGCCCAAATTCTCGGGGACTGCAGGGGAGGGCCACAGAGATAGTAAGGAGGCAGGTAAGGACATGGACGGACATCTATTCTGTGACTGGCCACCGATTGGTCAAGTCTGTGGATGGCCAGGTGTGGTCACGCCAAGGTGGGGTTCAGGCAAGCAATGATAACTTGGGGTGGTGGGCCTGGGATTGAGATTCCTCCTCCCCTGTTGGCGTACCTATGTTCCCCGGACATGAGGAAGAGGAAAAATGGGGTGTCGACCTTTGTCCAGTCATGTTAGACCCGCGCCTCCCCACCTTGTGCCAAGTTCTGGCTTCCCAGGCTGCCCTTGATGACCAAGGCTGGGCCTGTGTCAATAGTAGATGTAGGCCCAGCTCGGGAAGCAAGGGGAACTCTTGACCTTCTACATCCCACACTCATGCTCCCTAGCGGCTGGGGAAGGAGTGTGGCATAGCTTGAAAATTAGGGAGACAAGGGCTTGTCCGAACAGCCCGGGCCTTGAGGCCTTGCGACTGCCGTTCTTTGGTAAGCCGGCCTGGATTCTGAATTCCCTCCCGGTTTCACGGTAAAGGGCACAGGAACGAAGGGAAGGAAACTGCCCCTCTCCCTCCCGGTCCTTGGGGGTAAATCTACCCTCACCTTCGAATATAAAAATGGACAGGCAGTGAAAGTGAGATGAAGCCTAGATCCTAGGCCAAAGCCGGGCTTTAAAGGTGATCGGTGTGAACTGGAGGAGGCTCAGGGCCACCCAGAAGACAGGCAACAGGAGGAGGAGTCCGCGGGCAGAAGATCCCAGGGAAAAAGGGGGGGGTGGAGAAATGGGGAATTCTAGAGAGGTGGGACCTTGTGGTCTCTGCGTTCAAGGACATATCTATTTATCACAGCATAGAGCCAGACAGCAGGATTAAATCCACCATTTTTATTAATCCTTCAGAGACGTCACAATAGGCGAGATACCTCCTTGGATCAGAGAAGGCTAAGAGGAGATTTAATAGAGATGTTTATGTTCATGAAGGGTTTAGATAGAACGAACAATGGGAAACTGTTTCCAATGGCTGAAAGGTTGGTAAACCGGGGGCACAGATTTAAGGTGATTGGCACAAGAATGTGAGAAAATGTTTTTAAGCAGGAAGTGTTTAGGATTTGGAACACGTTGCTGATAGGATAGTGAAAACATGTTCAACGGCAGCTTTCAAAAAGGAATTGGATAAATACACGATGGAGAAAAGGTTGCAGAAGTAATGGGAAAGAGTGGGGGCAAATGGGACCAGCTGGATTGGACACAGACAGCACCTTCCAAACCCACGCCCACTACCATCTAGAAGGACAAGGGCAGCAGACACATGGGGAACACCACCACCTGGAAGTTCCCCTCCAAGCCCCTCACCATCCTGACTCGGAAATATATCGGCCGTTCCTTCACTGTCGCTGGGTCAAAATCCTGGAACTCCCTCCCTAACAGCACGGTGGGTGTACCTACACCACATGGGACTGCAGCGGCTCAAGAAGGCAGCTCACCACCACCTTCTCAAGGGGGCAATTAGGGATGGGCAATAAATGCTGGGCCCAGCCAGCGATACCCACACCCCGTGGATGGATTTGAAAATATACGGATTAGGAGCAGGAGTTAGACCACTCGACCCCTCCAGCCTGCTCCACCATTCAATACGATCATGGCCGATCGGATTTTAACTCCACATTCCCGCCTATCCCCAATAACCTTTCACCCCCTCGCTTATGAAGAATATCTAGCCCTGCCTTAAAAATATTCGAAGACTCTGCTTCCACCACCTTTTGAGGAAGAGCGTTCCGAAGACTCACCACCTTCAGAGAGAAAATATTTCTCCTTATCTCTGTCTTAAATGGATGACCCCTTATTTTTAAACAGTGACCCCCCAAGTTCTAGGTTCTCCCACAAGAGGAAACCTCCTCTCTCCACATCCACCCTGTCAAGAGCCCACAGGGTCTTAAAGATTTCAATCAAGCCCACCCCGTTCCTCGAAAGAGCCACTGCAGACTCAATGGGCCGAGCGGCCTCCTACTGTGCTGTGCTTTTATATTTAAAAACTCTCTCTTACTTCTCCATCGTGATAAATGAGACGTTGACAGTGGAATGATATCAGATCGCAGCTTGACACAGGCATAAGTGAGAACAGGAATTCAGGCAGTAAATAGCCACTCGGATGGTGAAGCGAGAGAATGATTGGCCACACCACACCCCCCCGCAACTCCTCCTCCCACTCCCCCAACCTCCTCCCCCCCCAATCCCTCCAATGGTGTGAATGATACCCCGAGGAGCAGAGGCTGTAGAAAGAAAATCTGGCTTTCAGATGAGAAGCACCCGTTTAATGGATTTTGTCAAGGTGCCAATTTGCAAAGCAACTGGGCCTCATTCCAAGCTGGTGATTCAGCCTGAGTTATTGTTAAAATTCCTCGCAGACCCTGCAGGATGAATACCTGCTATTCCTTTCTGTTTTCTCCTCTCTCCTGGCCCGTTGCTGCTCCTTGGCGCCCAGTTAATCCGGACTCAGCAGAAACAGCACAGGGAGCAGGAGAAGCCAGCTCAGCACCTCGGGCCGAGTTCCGCCCACCAGTGAGATCATCGCCTGAACGGTGCCCTCAATCTCCGTTTACATGCCTTGGTTCTGTAACCTTTGATACCGAAATCTATTAATCTCATTCTTGAAAGCTCCAATTATTGTCTCAGCTTTTTGAGGGAGAGAATTCCAGATTTTCACTCCCCTTTGTGTGAAGATGTGCTTCCTGACAACAGCCGGGCTCTCGTTTTAAGGCTCTACTCCCTTGTTCTGGACTCCCCCACCCCCCGCACACCACCGCCCCCCCCCTCCCCAACCCCCACCAGCCTTCCCCACCAGGGGAAATACTTTCGCTCTAAAGACCCTAACGAATCCTTTAAGCATCTTAAACACATCAATTGGATCAACACTCAATCTTTTATACTCAAGAGAATACAAGCCCAATCTGGGCAACTAGTCCTCACGTTTAACCCTATTAGCCCGACTATCGTCAGGTAAATGCATCAGAAGCAGTCCAGAGAAGGATTACTAACTAATACCAGGAATGGGTGGGTTGACTGATGAGGGAAGGTTGAACAGACTAGGCCTGTATCCACTGAAGTTTAGAAGAGTAAGAGGCAACTTGACTGAAACATATAAGATCCTGAGGGCTCTTGACAGGGTGGATATGGAGAGGATGTTTCCTCTTGTGGGAGAACCTAGAACTAGGGGTCACTGCTTCAAAATAAGAGGTCACCCATTTAAGACAGAGAAGAGGAACATTTTTTTCTTTTTTTAAAATTCATTCACAGGATGTGGGTGTCACTGGCCGGGCCCAGCATTTATTCCCCATCTCTAATCGCCCCTTGAGAAGGTGGTGGTGAGCTGCCTTCTTGAGCCGCTGCAGTCCGTACGGTGTAGGTACACCCACCGTGCTGTTAGGGAGGGAGTTCCAGGATTTTGACCCAGCGACAGTGAAGGAACGGCCGATATATTTCCAAGTCAGGATAGTGAGTGATTTGGATGGGAAATTCAAGGCGGTGGTGTTCCCATCTATCTTCTGCCCCCATCTTTCTAGGTGTGGGCATGGGTTTGGAAGGTGCTGTCTCAGGAGGCTTGGTGAGTTGCTGCAGTGCATCTTGTAGATGGTATACACACTGCTGCTACTGTGCGTCGGTGGTGGAGGGAGTGAATGTTTGTGGATGGGGTGCCAATCAAGCGGGGCTGCTTTGTCCTGGATGGTGTCAAGCTTCTTGAGTGTTGTGGGAGCAGCACTCATCCAGGCAAGTGGGGAGTGTTCCATCACACTCCTGACTTGTGCCTTGGACAGGCTTTGGGGAACCAGTTACTCGTCACAGGATTCCCAGCCTCTGACCTGCTCTTGTAGCCACCGTATTTATATGGCTAATCTAATTCAGTTTCTAGTCAAAGGTAGCTCCCAGGATGTTAATATTGGGGGTTTCAGCAATGCTAATGCCATTGAACATCAAGGGGCGATGGTTGGATTCTCTCTTGTTGGAGATGGTCATTGCCTGACACTTGTGTGGTGTGAATGTTACTTGCCACTTGTCAGCCCAAGCCTGGATATTGTCCAGGTCTTGCTGCATTTGGACATGGACTGCTTCAGTATCTGAGGAGTTGCGAATGGTGCTGAACATTGTGCAACCATCAGCGAACATCCCCACTTCTGACCTTATGATGGAAGGAAGGTCATTGATGAAGCAGCTGAAGATGGTTGGGCCGAGGACACTACCCTGAGGAACTCCTGCAGTGATATCCTGGAGCTGAGATGACTGACCTCCAACAACCACAACCATCTTCCTTTGTGCTAGGTATGACTCCAACTAGCGGAGAGTTTTCCCTCTGATTCCCATTGACTCCAGTTTTGCTAGGGCTCCTTGATGTCACACTCGGTCAAATGCTGCCTTGGTGTCAAGGGCAGTCACTCTCACCTCACCTCGGGGGTTCAGCTCTTTTGTCCATGTTTGAACCAAGGCCGTAATGAGGTCAGGAGCTGAGTGGCCCTGGCAGAACCCAAACTGGGCATCAGTGAGCAGGTTACGGCTAAGCAAGTGCTGCTTGATAGCACTGTTGATGACCCCTTCCATTACTTTACTGATGATGGAGAGTAGACTGATGGGGTGATAATTGACCGGGTTGGATTTGTCCTGCTTTTTGTGTACAGGACATACCTGAGCAGTTTTTCACATAGCCGGGTAGATGTCAGTGTTGTAGCTGTACTGGAACAGCTTGATTAGGGGTGTGGCAAATACTGGAGCACAAGTCTTTAATACTGTTGCCGGAATATTGTCAGGGCACATAGCCTTTGAACTTTCCAGTGCCTTTAGCCGTTTCTTGACATCAAGTGGAGTGAATCGAATTGGCTGAAGACTGGCATCTGTGATGCTGGGGACCTCCAGAGGAGGCTGAGATGGATCATCTGCCTGACATTTCTATCTGAAGATTGTAGCAAATTCTTCAGCCTTATCTTTTGCACTGATGTGCTGGGCTCCTCCATCATTGAGGATGGGGATATTTGTGGAACCTCCTCCTCCAGTGAGTTGTTTAATTGTCCAGCATCATTCACAACTGGATGTGGCAGGACTGCAGAGCTTAGATCTGATCTGTTGGTTGTGGGATCGCTTAGCCCTGTCTATCACTTGCTGCTTATGCTGTTTGGCAAGTAGCCCTGTTTTATAGCTTCACCAGGTTGACACCTCATTTTTAGGTATGCCTGGTGCTGCTCCTGGCATGGCCTCCTGCACTCTTCATTGAACCAGGGTTGATCCCCTGGCTTGATGGTAATGGTAGAGTGGGGGATATGCTGGGCTGTGAGGTTACAGATTGTGTTCGAGTACAATTCTGCTGCTGCTGATGGCCCACAGCGGCTCATGGATGCCCAGTCTGATTTGCTAGATCTGTTCAAAATCCTGCCCATTTAGCACAGTGATAGTGCCACACAACATGATGGAGGGTAACCTCAATGTGAAGACAGGACTTCATCTCCACAGCGACTGTGCGGTGGTCACTCCCACCGATACTATCATGGACAGATGCATCTGCGGCAGGCAGGTTGGTGAGGATGAGGTCAAGTATGTTTTTCCCTCTTGTTGGTTCCCTCACCACCTGCTGCAGACCCAGTCTAGCAGCTATGTCCTTTAGGACTCAGCCAGCTCGGGCAGTAGTGGTGCTACTGAGCCACTCTTGGTGATGGACATTGAAGTCCCCACCCAGAGTACATTCTGCACCCTTGCCACCCTCAGACGGTGGTGAGTCTTTGGAACTCTCTTCCTCAAAAGGCAGTGGAAGCAGAGTCTTTAAATATTTTTAAGGCAGAGCTAGATAGGTACTTGATAAGCAAGGGGGTGAAAGGTTATCGGGAGTAGGTGGAAGGTTACAACCAGATCAGCCAAGATCTTATTGAATGGTGGAGCAGGCTCGAGGGGCTGAGTGGCCTAGTCCTGCTCCTAAAGCGTATGTGACCTGACTCCAAAGGAAGCTGATCTGTTTGTGGGGAGGCAAAGATCGATCCCAAGCCAATTGTCAAATCAAATCTCACCATCAAGAAAGAAGTAATAGTTTGCATTTATATAACGCCTATCATGTCCTCACGACATCCCAGCTGCCAATGAAGAGCTTTTGAAGTGCAGTCACTCTTATTTTGGAGGGAACCGCAGCCGCCGACAAGAGCACAGCAGGATCCCACAAGCAACAGGGCAGGCAGGGCCTCAGTTCAACTGAAAGGCAGCACCTCTGAAAGTGCAGCAGTTCCTCAGTGCTGCACCAAAGTGTTCGCTTTGTTGTTGTAAGAAATACGTTCATTCTCAGGACCTGAGCACGGCTGGAATTTACACTCCTCGCCGATTTGCCCTTGAAGCCAGGTTCTTACCGACTCACTTGTCAGGTCATTTCAGAGCGCAGTTAAGAGTCAGCCGTGTTGGGGAGGTGGTGGCACAGTGATATTATTGCTGGACTGGTAATCCTGTGACCTAGGGTCATGCTCTGGAGACCTAGGTTCAAATCCCACCATGGCAGCTAGTGGAACTTGAATTCATTAAAAAAATCTGGATTTAGAAGTCTAATGATGACCACAGAACAATCATTGTAAAAACCCACCTGGTTCACTAATGCTCTTTAGGGAAGGAAACCTGCATTAGCTGGTCTGGCCTTCATGTGACTCCAGACCACACAGCAATGTGGTTGATTCTAAAATGCCCTCTGAACAAAGGCAGTTAGGGAGGGACAATAAATGCTGGCCTAGCCGGTGATGCCCACATCCCATGTATGAATAAAGAAAACATTCCCTTAAGGACATTAGCAAGCCAGATGTGATGTGTTTTTATAACAATCAATGATAGTTTTGTGGTCACCATCTCTGAGACCAGCTTTTTAAACCTGGTTTATTGAATTAACTGTATTTAAATCTCACCAGCCGCTGTGGTGACATTTGAACCCTTGTTTGCATTACCCTAGGTTGCTGGATTAACTAGTTCAGTAACATAGCTGTTATGCCACCAAACTGTTCTATGCTAGGATGATACTCATAACACACTGTAGTAATTATGGTTTTATTTAGTGTGTAATGTACCTTTGAGAATAATATTTGTTAGGAAAGATCACATGATCTGTAGTAACCAACAGGAGAGTAGTGCAGGTTCCCTCAGCAGGTAGTGCAGAGATAGAGTTGGTGTTGAAAGCACACACATAGTTGCTGCTGAGTATATTGTAAACACCCAATAAGTGTCTGCAAATCAACTCTATCGCTAATAGTACAACTCGGACACCCTGTGACAAACTGGCGATGAGGATAAAACAGGATTGAACAGAAGAAGTCAAGTTTAAAAGATTGCTCTGTACCTCGCCCAATGATTGTAAATAGCAAGCTCCGTTAGAATTGAAGAAGATATCCCCTCTCAAAATGCCACAATCGGGGAGAATTTATCCTTTTAAACAGCCACAGATGATTGGTCTCAATGCATAGAATGCCTCATGTTCTTTTTTCAAGCGAATGAGATTATGGGGAAGAGCAGTGAGTACTTGTGGGAGCAAAACCTATGGTTGGGCTCGAAACACCCAGCGCTCACATTTGAAGAATTTCGATGAATTGGTGGACCTTGGGAAGGGACACTTTCAACCCAAGCCCTCAGTCACGATGCAGCAGTTCAGGTTTAATTCTAGCCCCAGGAGAGACAATAGCATGCTACGTGGCAAATCTGAAGCAGCTAACGGGAAAATTGTGAGTTCAGTACGACTCTGAACAACATGCTCAGGGATCGTTTAGCGTGTGGTGTGAAAGAAAATGCTGTTCAGAAAAGATTATTGTCCGAAGTGAACCTGGATTTCACGAAGGTGCTAGAGAGAGCGCTGGCCATGGGCAGCGCAGTGAGAGATTCAAACGCAATACAGGGCGCGCAAAATGGCGCCATCCTCCACATCGAGAGGGACAACCTCAGCCAAAAAGAACACAAAAAAGTGAGACTCTGCTGAGAAGCGGGAAACAACCCCCACTAGCCGACAAATAAAGAAAAATAACTTAGCAGCGAATCCAAAGAACAGTTTTAATGGAAGTGGAAACAATCAGTCTTTTAGCGATCGGCAGTTTAAAAAAATCAAATGCTATAATTGTCACAGAAATGGACCTATGAAGAGGCAGAGCAAGGAAAGATTCGAGCAGGCTTATAAACTAAAGAAGCAGCCCAATGAAATCTACAATGTCAAAGACCCTGAAACAACAAATTCAGATATTTACTCGTTGTTTAATCTGAAAGTTGGAAAGACAGAACCAATATTTATCACAGTGAAAGTAAATGGCAGACATGTTAAAATGGAAGTAGACACTGGAGCTTCCACTACAGTAATTGGGGGATGTAGTTTCAGATATTCTAATAATGGTGAACATCAATTCGGTTTGGAATGAACAGCGGCCAAGTTAAACACGTACACAGGTGAAGACATTCAAGTAAAAGGTGTAAGCAGAGTAACTATCCATTAGGGAAGCCAATTGGCAAAGCTACCAGTGTTGGTATTGAGAGGCAAAGGACCAAGCCTTCTAGGGTGATATTGGCTAAGGGAAATAAACCTTGATTGGCCACTGGGATTCCAAAAGGAAGCAGGAAGTGTTTCTGTTTTGGAAAAAGGAGTGTGTAAGGACTCAATAAGCTGAAGAAATACAGGCTGGCTTAACCCAAAACCTGGCAGAACAGCAGAAGGAACTCAAAGAGACCCTGCTTTGATGGCAGAGTTCAGGATGAGGTGAGCAACCTTCGAAGGGGAAAAGGAAACCTGTTGACCTTTCATGCAGGACAAGATTCCCTCAGGTCAAAGTTTGTGCCTCTGGAAAAGTGTGAAGAGAAACAGAAAGAATTCAGCACCTCTCTGAACAAATGGAAGAATGAGCTGGCAGAGGAGACACAACAAGGCTCAATTTTCCAGGAGGCGGCAAACAAATACAAAAAAGAGAGGGAGGAGCTGAAGAATCAGCTAAATAAAGACAAAGAGCCTTTGGAAGCAAAAGTTACAGGATTTTCCAAGGAGCGGACAGATAATGACATTTTTGGAGGCTCAGCTGCTGAGCTGGCATCTGAGAGAAGTCTGGCCAATATTGAAGTCAAAACAAAAGCCAAGATTAAAGTCAGAGTTAGAAAGAAGAGGGCATGTAAGAAGAAGATACAGAAATACTAATAGGGCTTTAATTCTGGCAGCATATAAATACACTTTCATACACAGTCCTGGCAATCAAATTGCAAACGCCGATGCCCTTAGTCATTTGTCTTTACAAGAAAATGCTGGGCACGTCCTTGTTCCACAGGATCTTGTTTTACTGTTAAATTTCTTAGATTCCTCACCGTATGTGCTCAACAGATCAGAGACTGGACAAGTCTGGGCCCAGTCCTGTCTCAGGTACGAGAACGAATGATACATGGTTGGTCACAGGAGCCCGTATCTAATGAAATGAAACCCTACTTCAACAGAAGACAGGAAATAACCAGCCAGGATTGCAGCTTATTGTGGGGGGCACGAGTGATTGTTCCTCCAAAGGGAAGGGAGCCACTTTTAATTGAACTACACGGTGCCTATCCAGGAATTTCCTGAATGAAGACCATGGCACACAGCTATCTATGTGGCCTGGGATGGATGGTGAAATAGAGAGTTTATTGAAGCACTGGGTGTAATATCAGCAACTGCAAAAGTTGCCAGTGACAGCTCCACCATGGGAGTGGCCAGGTAAGCCCTGTGTGTGGTTACACATTGACTACACTGGACCTTTCCTGGGAGCAATGTTTCTGCTCATTGTCAATGTCTATTCAAAATGTTTGGACGTATATAAGGCAAAGTCACCAATGTCGTCTGCTACAATTGAGAAACTACATCAGAATTTTGCCATTCACGGATTACCAGAAGTGGTAATTTCTGATAACAGCATAGCGTTTACGAGTGCTGAGTTTCAACAGTTTATCAACCTGAACGGTATCACTCACGTGAAAACTCCACCGTACCCACCCTCCCTCAAACACACTGGCCGAAAGGGCGGTTCAAACGTTCAAGACAGCCATGTAAAAAGCTAACTGACGATTCCTTGGCAACCAAACTAGCACACTTTCTTTCTCATTTCAGGACCACCCCTCACACAACAACAGGTGTCACACCCGCAGAGTTATTATTGAAACACCGTCTCAGGACAAGACTGAGCTTAATAATGCCGAATTTAGAGGGGAAGGTGGAAAGGAGGCAGGGAAGCCAGAAAAATAGACTCGGCTGGCATAGTTGTGAGAGGAAATTTACCATTGGAGAACCAGGTATACGTGTCGGGGAAGGACCACAGTGGTTACCGGGTGAAATAAGCGCGGTGACTGGACCCCTATCTTACCTCATGGAGGTGGAAGGCTGGACCATAAGGAAGTAGAATTACCTGGAAAAACTCAGCAGGTCTGGCAGCATCGGCGGAGAAGAAAAGAGTTGACGTTTCGAGTCCTCATGACCCTTCGACAGAACTTGAGTTCGAGTCCAAGAAAGAGTTGAAATATAAGCTGGTTTAAGGTGTGTGTGTGGGGGGCGGAGAGAGAGAGAGAGAGAGAGGTGGGGGGTGTGGTTGTAGGGACAAACAAGCAGTGATAGAAGCAAAAACAAAAACAGAATTACCTGGAAAAACTCAGCAGGTCTGGCAGCATCGGCGGAGAAGAAAAGAGTTGACGTTTCAAGTCCTCATGACCCTTCGACATGGTCACTGGTTCAATATTCAACAACTTTAGGTCGTGAGCTCCCTCCCCCATCCCCATCCCCTTTCTGTTTCCCCCTTCCTTTTTTTTTCCAATAAATTATAAAGATTTTCTTTTTCCCACCTATTTCCATTTTTTAAAAAAAAACACCCCCACTAGAGCTGTACCTTGAGTGCCCTACCATCCATTCTTAATTAGCACATTCGTTTAGATAATATCACCAACTTTAACTTTAACACCTATGTGTTCTTTTGTACCATTGTCGTTGACATCTTTTGATGATCTGCTTCTATCACTGCTTGTTTGTCCACACAACCACACCCCCCACCTCTCTCTCTCTCTCTCTCTCTATCTCTCCACCCCCCACACACACACCTTAAACCAGCTTATATTTCAACTCTTTCTTGGACTCGAACTCAAGTTCCGTCGAAGGGTCATGAGGACTCGAAACGTCAACTCTTTTCTTCTCCGCCGATGCTGCCAGACCTGCTGAGTTTTTCCAGGTAATTCTGTTTTTGTTTTTGTTTTGGATTTCCAGCATCCGCAGTTTTTTTTGTTTTTATCATAAGGAAGTAGGCCTTTTAAGGAGGAGAGAGACAAATCACCAAGATATGGTTCCACCAGTGACCATGACCGGGTCTGAGTTTCCTGTTGACGTTACTCAACCCAGGACTGACATGTCTGATGTTCCTCTAAGAGTTGAGGATACAGAACTGCAAGTTCCCATCAAAGCACCTGATGTTCAGGCAACTCCGGAAAAGCAGGTTCCTGACAAAGAATCTGAGGTTGTGGAGCTGTGAAGTTCCACATGTACCAGGAAACCACCTGAAAGACTGAACTTGTAAATTCCTTACCCAGTGTAAATATTATGTTGTCTTGAAAAATAAGTATTTGTAAATACAATATGTATAGCCAAGTTAAAGGGGGAGGAATGTAGTAATTATGGTTTTATTTATATGTAATGTACCTTTAAGAATAATACGTATTGGGGTGATCACATGATTTGTAATAACCAATGGAAGAATAGCGCAGGTTACCTCAGCATTCAGTGTGGAGATAGAGTTGGAGTTGAAAGCACACGTGTAGTTGCTGCTGAGTATATTGTAAATAAACCTAATGTTTCCACCCAAGAAATGTCTGGAGAGCAACCCCATCACTAACAGTACAACTCAGCCACCCTACAAGACTTTGTCTCCGGGTGTGATGTCCGGTAGAGGCAAAGGTGCTAAAGGTCTCGGAAAAGGCGGTGCTAAAACGACACCGGAGAGTCCTCCAAGATAATATCCAGGGAATCACTAAACCCGCCATTCACCACCTCGCTCATTGTGGAGACAATAAACGCACCTCCGGCCCCATTCACGAGGAAACTCATGAGGTTCTCAAGGCCTTCTTGGAAAATATTATCCAGGACTCGGTCACCTACAATGGAACACGCTAAACGCAAGGCTGTTATCGCCATGGAGGTGGTCTATACCCTGAAACACCAAGGGCGAACTCTGTATGGGTTCGGTGGTTGAGAACTGTCCACAAAAACATTTGAGCCACTCTACAACACACACTGCTGGCGATTCACTGTAATTAGTACCGCAGTCCTCAAAGTTCCTTCATGGGATGTGGGCGTCGCTGGCTGGGCCTGCATTTGTTGCCCATCTCTAATTGCCCTTGAGAACTGAGTGGCTTGCTAGGCCATTTAAGAGTCAACCACATTACTGTTGCCTTAATGGGGGTGTAACTGGGAGTCAGATTAATCATAGGGAACTAGGAATTATCATTGTAATAATATGTATGTACTTAAAATTATTTTTTTTATTAATAAATGTTTAATTTAGTTTTGTAAGACTCAGTGGACTTCACTGAATTCAAGGCATGCTTTTCGAAATAAAAATTCAAATTGCAAAACAGTTGTGGCTGTTGTTTCAAGTCTGCCCCTGGGATTTGAGCAGCTCAGAATTTACCATCTGCTGGACCATAACAGCTGTAGATGGTGTGGCACGTCACATCTGTTAAGTTAGGTGATGCCAGTAGATCTTTGGAGCTGTCCTTGTCAGTTTTGCAATCCTTTGTTGGTCTCTCTCTATCTCTGTAACCTCCTCCAGCCCTCACTATCTCTGTAACCCCCTCCAGCCCCTACACCCCTCCCTATCTCTGTAACCTCCTCCAGCCCCTACACCCCTCCCTATCTCTGCAACCTCTTCCAGCCCCTGCACCCCTCCCTATCTCTGTAACCTCCTCCAGCCCCTACACCCCCCTCCCTATCTCTGTAACCTCCTCCAGCCCCTACACCCCTCCCTATCTCTGTAACCTCCTCCAGCCCCTACACCCCTCCCTATCTCTGTAACCTCCTCCAGCCCCTACACCCCTCCCTATCTCTGTAACCTCCTCCAGCCCCTACACCCCTCCCTATCTCTGCAACCTCTTCCAGCCCCTACACCCCTCCCTATCTCTGTAACCTCCTCCAGCCCCCACAACCCTCCCTATCTCTGTAACCTCCTCCAGCCCCCACAACCCTCAAAGACAGCTGCATTCTTTCAATCCTGACCTCTCGAGCATCCCTGATTTTAATCATTCCACTGTTGGCGGCCGGGCCTTCGGCTGCTTGAGCCCTAAGCTCTGGAATTCCCTCCCTCGACCTCTCACCTGTCTCCCTCACTTCCCTCTTTTAACACATTCCTTAAACTTCTGAAGATGTTTATCATCAACCTGGAATTCAGGAGAATCTTCTCTACCCCAGAGAGTGGGGAGAACGTGGAACTTGAAGGGACATCTGAGGGGAGACTAGGCGAACATATGAGGGAGAAGGGTCAGGATGAGAGATTTAGCTGAGGAGAGATGGGAGGAGGCTCGAGTGGAGCAAAAAATACCGGCATGGACTGGTTGGGCTGAATGGCCTGTTTCTGTGCAGTAAAACTTACACAATCCTGTGTATTTTCTCATGTGGCTCAGTGTCAAATTTTGTTTGATAACTGCTCCTGTGAAGCGCCTAGGGATGTTCTATTACATTAAAGGTGCTACATAAATGCTAGTCGCTGTTGTTATTGAGTATTGAAGATGGAAATGAGTGTTAGGAACAGTTACTCTTTGCAATAAAGTGATATGTCTCGAATCATCCAACATCCACTGCCTTGTGGCATCTAATACTGAGAGGAGGATGACCACGTTACAGTGGGACATTAATAAACTGGTGGAACGGGCAAATAATTGGCAAATTGAAGTTGATCACAGATAACTGTGAGGTCGTACATTTTGCTGAGAGGAAGAGAGAGGTCACTTGTCGCTTGGAAGGAAACGGTCCCGGGTGGGGTAGAGGAACAAAGAGTTCTTGAAGTACAAACACATTAATCACTAAAAGTTAAACCACAGGTTAGCAAGGTCATAAAAAACAAACCAAACACTAAGTTTCATTTCTAGAGGGATAGAATTGATAAGTAGGGAGGTTATGTTAAATCTGTATCGACGCTTGGTTAGACCACACTTGGAGTGCTGCGTCCAGTCCTGGTCACTATATTATAAAAAGGATATAGAGACGCTGGAGAGGGTGCAGAGAAGATTTACAAGGACAATACCAGAAACCTGTGGGTATTCAGATCAGGAAAGGATTAACAGGCTGGGTCCCCTTTCTCCTGAATAAAAACTGAGGGGTGACCTCAGGGAGGGTCAGGAAAGGTTTTGATCTAGAGGACACAGAGACGGTGTTTCGTCTCATGGGGAAGAGCAGAACTAGAGGCCATCGATATGAAAGTCACCTTGAAATCCAATCGGGGGAATTCAGGAGAATCTTCTCTACCCCAGAGAGTGGGGAGAACGTGGAACTTGAAGGGACATCTGAGGGGAGACTAGGCGAACATATGAGAGAGAAGGGTCAGGATGAAAGATTTAGCTGAGGAGAGATGGGAGGAGGCTCGAATGGAGCAAAAATACCGGCATGGACTGGTTGGGCTGAATGGCCTGTTTCTGTGCAGTAAAACTTACACAATCCTGTGTATTTTATCTTTCTCATGTGGCTCAGTGTCAAATTTTGTTTGATAACTGCTCCTGTGAAGCGCCTTGGGATGTTCTATTACATTAAAGGTGCTACATAAATGCTAGTCGCTGTTGTTATTGAGTATTGAAGATGGAAATGAGTGTTAGGAAGGGTTACTCTTTGCAATAAAGTGATATGTCTCGAATCATCCAACATCCACTGCCTTGTACATGACTGGCAATCACTCCCATATACCACAGCGTGGTCACTACCGGCTGTTTAGCAGCCAAAGCTTCAAGGGCTCCAAGGCCTCACTAGAGGCTTCTGATATACAGGGCCTGGTCAGAGGGCTCAAGGTATTCAATGCTGGGCTGGAGGCCTCCTTCTCTTCAATGCTAATCCAGAGGCCTACTTTGTCAAGGAGGCCTGCTATCCAAGGTCATTACAGAGGTGTAGTTTTCAAAACTTGTCTGGTGGCCTCCTGACATCCATCTCATTTTCAGGCCTTTGCTTCAAGGCCCGTCAGGAGGCCTCCTTCCAAAACTTAGCCAGAAGCCTCCTCCTCTTCAAAATCTATCTGGTGAGGCCCCCCTTGGTATCTGAAGCCTGTTCGGGCCCCTCCCTTTGCTTCAAGGCCTGTCCAGAAAGGCTTCTTTCCCTTCAAGGCCTTTTCAGCTAGGGCAGAGGCCAACTTTTGCATCGCTCGCTCCCTAAGGCCTGCAGGAGGCCTCTTTATTGTTGAGGGACGCCCTGGTGTCCAAAGCCTGTTGGAAGGCCTCTTTCTCTTCATGGCTTGTGCAGGGACCCTCCTGCTATTCGACTGGGCCTGTTGGGGAGGACCTCCTGGGCTGTGTTCAGTGCAGATAAATATCTGCTGTAATTCAAACAGCGCATGGCAAGGGATTTGGGAATTATAGGTCAGTCGCTGCGCAGCTGGTATTTTGATGTGGGCCAGCCAGGGGAAACTGTTGATGAGCCATTTAAGGGCTGGAATGTATCACAATCTAATCTTCAAATTAAAACTATTTCTAAAGCAAACATTCACAGCTGCCAACATCTGCTGCCTTGAGGAACCTCTCTCTCTCCCTGGGTCAGTTAAGAGGCTAAATCACTGCCGCTAAATGAGGTACAGGAATAGCTTCCACAGATGTTCACAGCTTCCCAGAGAACTGGGTTGAACTGAGTTCCCACCCCACACCGATCCTTTCTGCCTCTTTCCTTGTAACTCCTGGATGATCCTTTTCTGAGCAATCTGGGGCACTTAAGATACTAAACAGGAGCAGGAGTAGGCCATTCAGCCCTTCCAGCCTGCTTTGCCCTTCGATAGGATTACTTTCTCGTTCGCTCGTGGGGATGCGGGCATCGCTGGCCGGGCCCAGCATTTATTGCCCATCCCTAATTGCCCCTTGAGAAGGTGGTGGTGAGCCGCCTTCTTGAGCCGCTGCAGTCCCTGTGGTGTAGGTACACCCACCGTGCTGTTAGGGAGGGAGTTTCAGGATTTTGACCCAGCGACAGTGAAGGAACGGCCGATATATTTCCAAGTCAGGATGTTGAATGACTTGGAGGGGAACTTCCAGGTGGTGGTGTCCCCATGTGTCTGCTGCCCTTGTCCTTCTAGGTGGTAGAGGTCATTAAATTCAAATCTACACTGGCCGTCAATTAGTCATATGATTTTTTTAAAAATTGATTCTTTCATGGGATGTGGGCATTGCTGGCAAGGCCAGCATTTGTTGCCCATCCCTAATTGCCCTAGGCCAGAGTCAACCACATTGCTGTGGGTCTGGATTCACATGTAGGCCAGACCAGGTAAGGATGGGCAGATTTCCTTTCCTAAAGAGGGCTTTAGTGAATCAGATGAGGTTTTTACAACAATCAGTGATGGTTTCATGGATCACCGTGACAGAGACTGGCTTTACATCCCAAATTTCATTCATTGAATTTAAATTCCATCAGCTGCTGTGGTGGGATTTGAACCCATGCTCACAGAGAATTGGCCTGGGACTCTGGGTTACTAGTCCAGTGACATGACCACGACACCACCATCTCTGCTAAAATGTGGCTGCAAACTTCCCACCCCCACCCCATCCTTCGCTCGCTCCCAATATCACATCTGTTTTTTTAGTTGATAATTGACCAATGCCAGCCCAGCGGCCAATTTCTTGACGTCTTTCTGCCTGTTTGGGTAACAGACGGGTTCAATACTCTGACTTGGTGCTTGATGTAAGGCACTAGGCCTATCATCAGAACTTACTCACTCACTCTCCAGCACCATTTTAACACCAGTTTCTGTGGTAACTGTTTACAGAGCTCAGGGACACGTCGGAGACAATTAAGGGCCAATTGGAGTCAGGTTCAGGCTTGACCAGTCAGGTGGTAAAATCTCTTCCCCGGACGTGCCATCATTACCATCGCCACCGGTAATTCCCCCACCGAAAGATCCCCATCCCTGTTTTTAAATCCCATTGCGGCCTACCCCATCCCGACCTCCGTAAGCTCCTCCGGCTCCACAACCCTCCGAGATCTCCGCGCTCCTCCAATTCCGGCCTCTTGCGCGTCCCCAGCTTCCATCGCTCTGCCATTAGCGGCCGTGACTTCAGTTGCCTCGGGTTGGTGGGGGAGGGTCCCGAACTCTGGGATTCCCTCCCTAAAACCTCTCCGCCTCTCTCTCTGCTCCTTTAAGATGCTCCTTAAAACCGGCCTCTTTGACCGATATTTTGGTCATCTTCTCCCTTGTATCTCAGTGCAGGGTTTAGTGTCAATATTTGGCCCCTAATGATCCCATGAAGTGCCTTGGGGGGGGGGGTTTATGCTAATTTAAAGGCAATATATGAATGCCAATTGCTGTTGCTGTATGACAGTGGTTTAGTGATGCCAGACCACACCAGATCGCAGATCCACCACCCTCTAGCAACTCAATGCGGCACACCAAACTTGCAGGGTATTCAGCTGACTTACTACTGAGCCTATGAGCAGCAAACACAGAGAGAAGCCAACCTGCGATTGGACAATCAGCAAAGAATGGGAAGGTATGTTTTGAAGGTAAGTTCCAGGGTGTGGGGCATGAGGCAGCCAGAGCAGAGTAAGTGAGTGACTGGAGACTGTGTGAGAGAGAGAGAGTGTGTGTGAGGGGGAGCGTGATTGTAGAGGGGTTGGGGGGGGGGGGTAGAGAGACTGTTGGGAGAGAGGGGAGTTTTGAGGCGGGGAGAGGGAGTGTTGTGGAGGAGAGAGAGAGTGTGGGGAAGAGCATGTTGGGGGGAGAGAGCTTTGGGAGGAGAGTGTGGGGAGAGAGAGTGTTGGGGGGGATAGAGAGTGTTGTGGGGAGAGAGGATGTTGGGGGGAAGAGAGAGTGTTGGGGAAGGAGAGTTTTGGGGGAGAGAGAGTGTAGGGAGAGAGAGTGTAGGGAGAGAGAGTGTCGGGGGAGAGATAGTGTTGGGGAGGAGAGTTTTGGGGGAGAGAGAGTGTGGGGAGAGAGAGTGTTGGGGGAGAGATAGTGTTGGGGAGGAGAGTTTGGGTAGGGAGAGAGTGTGTGGGGGTAGAGAGAGCATTGGGGAGGAGAGTGTGGGAAGAGTGTGTTTGGGGGAGAGAGAGTGTTGGGGAGCAGAGTGTGGGGAGAAGAGTGTGAGGAGGGAGAGAGTGTGTGGGGGGGGGAGAGAGAGTGTTGGGGGAGAGAGTGTTAGGGGGAGAGAGTGTTGGGGAGAGAGAGAGCTGGGGGAGAGAGTGTTGGGGAGAGAGAGAGTTGGGGAGAGATTGTTGGGGAGAGAGACAGTGTTGGGGGAGAGAGTGTTGTGGGGAGAGAGAGTGTTGGGGGGAGAGAGAGTGTGGGGAGAGAGAGTGTGGGGGAAGAGAGGCTGTTGGGGGAGAGAGTGTTGGGGGAGAGAGAGTGTTGGGGGGAGAGAGAGTTGGGGGAGAGAGTTGGGGGAGAGAGAGTGTTGGGGGGAAGAGAGAGTGTTGGGGGGAGAGAGAGTTGGGGGAGAGAGAGTTGGGGGAAGAGAGGGTGTTGGGGGGAGAGAGAGTGTGCGGGGAGAGAGTGTTGGTGGGGGGTAGAACATGATTCACATTAATTCCTTGGCTATGATGGCCTAAGGATGTATGATGTGATATAGTGTTTGTACACCCCGCTGGCAACTTTTAATGGAATTTACAGCACAGAAACAGGCCACTTGGCCCACCCCCATCTATGTTGGTGTTTATGTTCCACACAAGAACCCTCCCACCCTTCTTGGTCACACTATCAGGGTAACCTTCAGCTTCCTTTTTCCTCATGTGTTTATCCAGTTCCTTGACTGTATCTATATTAGAATCATAGAATGGTTACAGCACAGACTGAGGCCATTCAGCACATCGGGCAGGATTTTCTGTGCCCGCTGGTGTCGGGCGTGTTCGGTGGCATGAGCGGCCAATATAGCGAGAAGCCCAAAAACCGCTTTCATGACGTCAGTTTGTGATTGTCCACTCAGCCCATCGATGGTGGGCTGCATTCCCGACACGTGTCCGTGCGGCGATCACTGGACCGTGAGCCTGAACCTGCTCTAGATCTAGGGCCCCACTGAGGTGTGTGTCTCTGCGCTGGTGGAGGGTGTGGGTAAGCGCTGTGACGGGTCTTCCAGGCTGCTTGGTTCCAGCTCCTCAATGGAGGAGGTGTCCTCTTGGCTGGAGGCGAGGACCTGGATGGAGCTGAGGGACTGGCTGGCTGAGGGTGTCGGTCACTTGGCAGAGCTCCCTGTGAACCAAAGTACAGATACTTAGTGCATGGCAGCAGAGTCAAAAGCAGGAGAGGGAGCACTCACATTTACGTTGAGAGGGGAGTTATGTGGTGCAGGATCCTCATGAAGGTGTTGGCCGCTGACCTCAGTGTCACCACAGGCACGGTCCACACCCTCAGCAGTCAGCGCCTTGGCACACTCCTCAGAGTGAGTGAGCGGCCTAATGTGGGTCACTCCTTCCCTGGCCCGGGACCTCTCCTTGCTGATGTGAGCAGGCTCCTCCTCCATGAAAACCGATGGAGAGGGCGTGAGCAGGACACAGGGCACCGCGTGGAATGTTTGTGTGGCGAACGGATAGACGGGATGAGGGACACGAGCTTGCGGCAATATGACCCCGATGGAGACTTGAGGGGGGGGGTGGTGTGGAAGAGTTAGGAGTGTTTGTCCATTGAGGGGTGAGGTCCCTGTGGGTGCGTGATGGGTTTGTGAGTGTGTGTGTGAGTTGAGAGCGAGGAGGTGGTTGACTCACCCTGGCGGAATGGAGGAGACCATTCATCCTGCAGTGGCACTGGGTGGCTGGCATCTTTTGCAGGGCCTTGGCGCTGACCAGCGCCTCCCATGCTGGACTGGTGATGCAGCTGCCCCTCCTGCAGCCAGAGCAGGGGTAGAGGACATCACAGTGACGCTCCACAGCGTTCGCAAGGTACTCCAGGGACGCGTCACTAAACCAGGGGTCGGGGTGGGGGGGGGGTGCCCATGTCTTCTGTGCAACAGTCGTGGGCTGGGAGTGCTGAGAGGTTGCGCATGGCTGGACTTTAACCACGGCGCCCGGATAATTAACAATTAATGCGCCGAGCTTGGGACGACATGACGCGAGAAGCCGCCATTGCGGCCGGCGGGTAAAACATCGCTTTAACCACCGGCTACCGCCCTCAGTACAAATCTGAGGCAATTCGGCCCATCGTCTCTGGGTCAGGTCTCTGCAACAGCAACTCAGCTAGTCCCACTCCACGACTTTTTCCCTCTAGCCCTGTAAAATCTTTTCTGTTCAGGTCTTTATCCAGTCCCCTTCTGAAAACTGCACACGAACCTGTCTCCAACACACGCCTGGGCAGTTCATTCCAGATCCAAACCCCCTTTGTTGCACAAAGAGCTTTTCCTCATGTCACTTCCAGTCCTTCCGTTAATCAGCGTCGTGTTCTTGACCTTCTGCCGATGGGGACAGTTCCTCCCCCCCACTTACGCTGTCCAGATCCCCTCACGATTTTGAACGCGGCTATCAAATCTCCTCTCAGCCATCTCTTCTCCAAGGAGAACAGCCCCAGCTTCACCAGTCTGCCCACAGAACTGAAAGCTCCCATCTTCAGAACCGTTCTTGTAAACCCTTTCCTGCACCCTTTCTAAAACCTTCACATCCTTCCCACCGAGGCTGAGCCAATGTTTTGTGAAGGTTCATAACTTACCTGCTTTTGCACTCCATGCCCCTGTTTATAAGGCCCAGGATTCACTGCCTTGTCAACCTGCCCTGCCACCTTTAATGGTTGATGCCCATATACACCCAGGTCCCGCATTCAAAGGATCATCCTCCGCCATTTCCGCCAACTCCAGCATGATGCCACCACCAAACACATCTTCCCTTCACCCCCCTTATCGGCATTCCGTAGGGATCGCTCCCTCCGGGACACCTTGGTCCACTCCTCCATCACCCCCTACTCCTCAACCCCCTCCTATGGCACTACCCCATGCCCACGCAAAAGATGCAACACCTGCCCCTTCACTTCCTCTCTCCTCACCGTCCAAGGGCCCAAACACTCCTTTCAAGTGAAGCAGCATTTCACTTGCATTTCCCCCAACTTAGTCTACTGCATTCGTTGCTCCCAATGTGGTCTCCTCTACACTGGAGAGACCAAACGTAAACTGGGCGACCGCTTTGCAGAACACCTGTGGTCTGTCCGCAAGAATGACCCAAACCTCCCTGTCGCTTGCCATTTTAACACTCCACCCTGCTCTCTTGCCCACATGTCTGTCCTTGGCTTGCTGCATTGTTCCAGTGAAGCCCAACGCAAACTGGAGGAACAACACCTCATCTTCCGACTAGGCACCTTACAGCCTTCCGGACTGAATATTGAATTCAACAACTTTAGGTCATGAGCTCCCTCCCCCATCCCCACCCCCTTTCTGTTTCCCCCTTCCTTTTTTTTCCAATAAAATTATAAAGATTTTCCTTTTCCCACCTATTTCCATTATATATAAAAAAAAACACCCCCACTAGAGCTATACCTTGAGTGCCCTACCATCCATTCTTAATTAGCACATTCGTTTAGATAATATCACCAACTTTAACTTTAACACCTATGTGTTCTATTGTACCATTGTCGTTGACATCTTTTGATGATCTGCTTCTATCACTGCTTGTTTGTCCCTACAACCACACCACCCCCCACCTCTCTCTCTCTCTCTCTCTATCTCTCTCCGCCCCCACACACACACCTTAAACCAGCTTATATTTCAACTCTTTCTTGGACTCGAACTCAAGTTCTGTCGAAGGGTCATGAGGACTCGAAACGTCAACTCTTTTCTTCTCCGCCGATGCTGCCAGACCTGCTGAGCTTTTCCAGGTAATTCTGTTTTTGTTTTGGATTTCCAGCATCTGCAGTTTTTTTGTTTTTACACCCAGGTCCCTCTGTTCCTGCGTTTCCTTTAGAATTGTACCTTCTATTATATGCCACCTCTCCCTCGTTCTTCTGGCCAAAATGCATCACTTCACACTTCTGTACTTTAAATTTCATCCACCATGTGCCTGCCCATTCCCCCAAACTGTCTATATCCTCTTGAAGTCTATCACTATACTCCTCACAATTCACAAGAATTTCCAAGTCTTGCATTATCTTCAAATATTGAAATTGCGCCCTGTACACCTAGGTCTAGGTGATTAATATAAATCAAGGAAAGCAGTAGCCCTTCTATATACCATCTCCCAGCCACAGTAAGTAAAGTTTTCTGATATTTATGTTTTTAATGGGCTTGAATTAAATAATTAAACAGTTGCATAATGAAATTCTAGCTATGCTAGAGATTAATGATTCAAAATACCACTTGGCTCAAAATTGCTAATATTTTTCATTTAAAAAGCATAGTTTTACTGTCGTTTGGAGACTCAAATGATTAATACATAGGAAACCAATGTAAGTTTAGAAATGATTTGGCCAACGCATTTTGTTAGAGCTCTGGCACCTCAAAAAGTTGGCACTATACCCCTAGTCAAGATAAAGTTCATAAATATGAGTGACCGGCCAGGAGTGCTTTGGAGAGTCGAGTCTGGAGGGGACAAAGGCAGAGGTGATGGTTTTAGCAGCAGACAAGCCCCCACTACTCGTCCCCTACTGGGAGAACACGTCAGGAATCGCAAGATTGTTCCCTCACACTCCCAAATCCGTTGTCTCTCTCTCTCTCTCTCTCTCTCTCCCACACATTCCTGACATTCCTTCAACTGACAGGTTAGACCACTCAGGTCCAAGACTGACAACTGCTAAGACTCCTCCGGGCATGGGCGAGCGAAACCCTGTTTCTGCACCCTCACCGACCCCCTCTCCCCACCCCCCCCCCAACCCCTCACCCCCCTCAGCTGCAGAGAGATTGACCGAGCACACTGCTGACAGGAAGATTCCTGCTTTATCTTATCAGACAGGAAATGAAAAACAAACAGTGCAAAGAGAGAGAGAAAGAGGCAATGAGTGCAGGCTTGATCTTCAAGGACCTATTAGGCCTCACATCACAGGAACTCACTGCAGCCGCTGGACTCGCTAGTGTCAATGGCTCAGGTGGTGAGTGAGGAGCTAAAGATCCCCATAGACTCCCCACCGCAGCCCCCCCCCCCCCCACCCTCCCCCACACCACCCCCCCACCCCCGGCCCTCTGTATTTCCAGTCCCTTCACCTTTAAATCTTAACGGTTATTTTTCTAAAGCCTGTTGCTCACAACTTGCAGTTTTTGGGTGCTTTTCTTAGCCCTTGTGACTAAAGGGGCTAAATCGCACCACCCCCAAATTCAGGGCAAATATCGGCCACAGGATGCCCTTGGCCATTTTACCAGAGGCGGTATCTGAGTTGTCCACCTAGGCCCCAGAGCCCCCACTTTGTGTCCGCGGCTCTGGACAGGTAGATGTAAATAAGGCAGGCGGGAGACTCCAGCCTCTGATAGGCCCTGAGTGTGACCAAGCTGTCGCAGGCGGTGGATTTAGGCTTCAATCCCCTCGAGGACGTGGGTTCCAACCCCACCCGCTGCCACCCTTGTGGGGAGATGGTGACCCAGTCGGAATGTCACTCGACCTGTCATCCGGAAGCGACATGGGTTCAAATCCCATCGTGGCAGCTGCTGGGATTTAAATTCAGTTGGTTTGTTTTATAAAAAAGGTCTAAAATTTCAGCACTAGTGACTGTGTGACGCCTGTCAATTGTTGTAAGAACCCATCCGGTTCACTAATGCCCCCTTTAAGGGAAGGAAATCTGCCCGTCCTTACCCGGTCTGGCCTACACGTGACTCCAGACCCACATAGCGATGTGTTTGACTCTTAACTGCCCCCTCTGAAATGGCCGAGCGAGCCCACTCAGTGCGAGGGCAGTTAATGATGGGGCAATGAGCGCTGGCCTTGCCAGTGATGCCCACATCCCACGAAGGAACAAAAACTGAAACATGCAGGGGGTTGAGGGCCGGTGGCGAAATGCCCCCTGGGGGTGTTATTGGAGGACGGAGAGATGAAGGCCCCTGACCTTTCATGGGGACACAGCCTCCATTAAGCTGGACGCCTCCCCATGCCAAGGGGGCTGACTAACAAAATGCTCCATAACACAGGCCTTAATGGGCAATCTCAGCCCTGTCACCCCTGCAAAGTCCTCCCTACTAACATCTGGGAGGGCTAGTGCCAAAATTGGGTGAGCTGCCTCTCAGACTAGTCAAGCAACAGCCTGACATAGTCATCCTCATGGAATCATACCTTACAGATAATGTCCCAGACACCCACCATCACCATCCCTGGGTATGTCCTGTCCCACCTGCAGGACAAGCCCAGCAGAGGTGGGGACACAGTGGTATACAGTCGGGAGGGAGTTGCCCTGGGAGTTCTCCATCGACTCCGGACCCCATGAAGTCTCATGGCTTCAGGTCAAACTTGGGCAAGGAAACCTCCTGCTGATTACCACGTACCGCCCTCCCTCAGCTGATGAATCAGTGCCTCCTCCATGTCGGACATCACTTGGAGGAAGCACTGAGGGTGGAAAGGGCACAGAATGTACTCTGCGTGGGGGACTTCAAAGCCCATCACCAAGAGTGGCTCAGTAACACCACTACTGACCGAGCTGGCCGAGTCCTAAAGGACATAGCTGCTAGCCTGGGTCTGCGGCAGGTAGTGAGGGAACCAACAAGAGGGAAAAACATACTTGACCTCATCCTCACCAACCTGCCTGCTGCAGATGCATCTGTCCATGACAGTATTGGTGGGAGTGACCACCGCACAGTCACTGTGGAGATGAAGTCCCATCTTCACATTAAGGTTACCCTCCATCGTGTTGTGTGGCACTTCCACTGTGCTAAATGGGATAGATTTCAAACAGATCTAGTAACTCAAGACTGGGCATCCATGAGGTGCTGTGGGCCATCAGCAGCAGCAGAATTGTACTCGAACACAATCTGTAACCTCACGGCCCAGCATATCCCCCACTCTACCATTACCATCAAGCCAGGGGATCAACCCTGGTTCAATGAAGAGTGCAGGAGGCCATGCCAGGAGCAGCACCAGGCATACCTAAAAATGAGGTGTCTATCTGGTGAAGCTATAAAACAGGGCTACTTGCCAAACAGCATAAACAGCAAGTGATAGACAGGGCTAAGCGATCCCACAACCAACAGATCAGATCTAAGCTCTGCAGTCCTGCCACATCCAGTTGTGAATAGTGGTGGACAATTAAACAACTCACTGGAGGAGGAGGCTCCACAAATATCCCCATCCTCAATGATGGAGGAGCCCAGCACATCAGTGCAAAAGATAAGGCTGAAGCATTCGCTACAATCTTCAGCCAGAAGTGCCGAGTGGATGATCCATCTCAGCCTCCTCCGGAGGTCCCCAGCATCACAGATGCCAGTCTTCAGCCAATTCGATTCACTCCATGTGATATCAAGAAACGGCTGAAGGCACTGGATACTGCAAAGGCTATGGGTCCTGACAATATTCCAGCAATAGTACTGAAGACTTGTGCTCCAGAACTTGCCGTGCCCCTAACCAAGCTGTTCCAGTACAGCTACAACACTGACATCTACCCGGCTATGTGGAAAATTGCCCAGGTATGTCCTGTACACAAAAAGCAGGACAAATCCAACCCGGCCAATTACTGCCCCATCAGTCTGCTCTCCATCATCAGTAAAGTAATGGAAGGGGCCATCAACAGTGCTATCAAGCGGCACTTGCTTAGCAATAACCTGCTCACTGCTGCCCAGTTTGAGTCCCGCCAGGGCCACTCAGCTCCTGACCTCATTACAAAAGAGCTGAACTCTCAGGGTGAAGTGAGAGTGAATGCCCTTGACATCAAGGCAGCATTTGACCGTGTGTGACATCAAGGAGCCCTAGCAAAACTGGAGTCAATGGGAATCAGGGGAAAACGCTCCGTTGGTTGGAGTCATACCCAGCACAAAGGGAGATGGTTGTGGTTGTTGGAGGTCAGTCACCTCAGCTCCAGGACATCACTGCAGGAGTTCCTCAGGGTAGTGTCCTCGGCCCAACCATCTTCAGCTGCTTCATCAATGACCTTCCTTCCATCATAAGGTCAGAAGTGGGGATGTTCGCTGATGGTTGCACAATGTTCAGCATCATTCACGACTCCTCAGATACTGAAGCAGTCCATGTCCAAATGCAGCAAGACCTGGACAATATCCAGGCTTGGGCTGACAAGTAGCAAGTAAGATCTGTGCCACACAAGTGCCAGGCACTGACCATCTCCAACAAGAGAGAATCTAACCATCGCCCCTTGACATTATCCACCTTCTTGACTACAACCCAGTGACTTGCTTGGCCTCTGTAGAGTCAACCACGTGGCTGTGTGGGTCTGGAGTCACATGTAGGTCAGACCGGGTAAGGACAGCAGAGTTCCTTCCCTAAAGGGACATTAATGAAGCAGATGGGGCTTCAACATGAATCTAGTCCTCTCATCATTCCTATTACTGACAATTTTTAATTCCAAATTTACTCAATTAATTGAATTTAAATATCTTCACCTGCATGGTGGGATTTGACCCCATGTCTCTCAGTTATTAGCTCAGGGCTGTTGGATTACTCATCCAGTAATGTAACCACGAAGTTACCGCTCGCTGCCAGCTGCCTCTACTTCCTACAATACCACACTGATGACACTTCGTTGGCCACAAAGTGCTTTTAGGAAGGCCTGAGGCGCTACGGAAATGCAAGTCACTCCTTATTTGGCACCGCTCTAAATGCGCTCCAGTTCGGTCTGTACCTGGAGCATCAAGCTGACTGGTGTGACTCAAAGAACATAACGTCATGTCACAATTGGACCTGATTTACTAGACAGTATGAAAAATGTCAGTTCTAATTAGCGGATGTCATAGTGCTGGAGGGCCAGAGCCGTGGATCAGCTCACTGATATGTGAAGTCTGATTCAATCCCTGTTCCTCCAGCCCTGGGCATGTAATAGAACCAAAAGGATAAGTCAGCGATCATCCTGCCCCATGTGACTGCTACAATAGCGCTTTCTAAATATTCCTCGATTTAGGATCCTGGTCATTAATCATTCATCAAACTCAAAGGGAATCAGTTCCACACAGAACTCTCCTGTAACAGCCAGATACCAACTAGTCCTATTCTCACTTATGTTTAAACCTGAAGATTGATGAACCTCTGGCCCACCGGCAATAGTACCCTCTCTCTCCCTTTGATAATCTTTCCTTTTGAGGATCTCTCTCTCCTTGTGGGAATCTCTCTTACTCTGTGAAAAACGCTCACTCTCTTTCAGAATCTCTCTCCCGCTGAGAATCTCTCTCTCCCTGTGAGAATTTCTCTCTCCCTGTGAGAATCTCTCTCTCCCTGTGAGAATCTCTCCCTGTGAGAATCTCTCCCTGTGAGAATCTCTCCCTGTGAGAATCTCTCTCTCCCCCTTTCAGAATCTTTCTCTCACCCTGTGAGAATCTCTCTCCTTGTGAGAATCTCTCTCTCCCCCTTTCAGAATCTCAATCTCACTTTGAGTCTCTCTCGCTGTGAGAAACTCTCTTTCTTTGTGAGAATCTTTCTCCCTCTGAGAATCTCTCTCTCTCACTTTCAGAATCTTTATCGCTGTGAGAATCTCTCTCTCTTTGTGACAATCTCCCTCCCAGAATCTCTCTCTCCCTGTGAGATTCTCTCTCTCTTTGTGAGAATTTTTCTCCCTGTGAGAATCCCTCTCTCTACATTTCAGAATCTCTCTCACTGTGAGAACCTCTCTCTCTTTGTGAGAATCTCTCTCTCCCTGTGAGAATCTCTCTCCATGTGAGAATCTCTCTCTCTACATTTCAGAATCTCTCTCACCGTGAGAATCTCTCTCTCTACATTTCAGAATCTCTCTCACTGTGAGAATCTCTCTCTCTACATTTCAGAATCTCTCTCACTGTGAGAACCTCCCTCTCTACATTTCAGAATCTCTCTCCCTGTGAGAATCTCTCTCTCTTTGTGAGAATCTCCCTCTCCATGTGAGAAACTTTCTCTCTCTGTGAGAATCCATCTCTCCCTCTGAGAATCTCTCTCCGAGAATGTCCCTCTACCTTTGACAATCTCTCTCCCTTTGAGAGTCTCCCTCTGAGAATCTTTCTCTCCCCTCAGAATCTCTCCCTCTTCCTTGGAGAGTCTCTGAGAATCTCTCACTCCCTTCAGAATCTCTCTTCATTGGAGTGTCTCCCTGTGAGAATCTCTCTCTCCTTTTGACAATCTCTCTCCCTCAGAGAATCTCCCTCTGAGAATCTCTCTTCCTTCAGAATCTCGCTCTCTTCCTTTGAAAGTCTCTCTCTGAGAATCTCTCTCACTTCAGAATCTCTCTCTACCTCTGAGAATCTCTCTCTTCCTTTGAGAATCTCTCTCTCCCTGTGAGAATCTCTCTCTCTCTCTGCAAGAATACATCTCTCCCTTGGAGAATCTCTCTCCCTCTGAGAATCTCTTTCCGAGAATCTCCCTCTCCCTTTGGGAATCTCTCTCACCCTTTGAGATACTCTCTCTGAGAACATCTCTCTCCCTTCAGAATCTCTCTCTATTCCTTGGAGAATCTCTCTCTCCCTTTGAGAACCTCTCTCTCTTGCTTGGAGTGTCTCCTCTGATAATCTCTCTCTCTCCCTTCAGTATCTCTCTCTTCCTTTGAGAGTCACTCACTGAGAATATCTCTCTGCCTTTGAGAATTTCCCTCTCCCTTTCAGAATGTCTCTCCCTGTGAGAATCTCCCTCTCCCTGTGAGAATCTCTCTCTCTTTGTGAGAAACTCTCTCCCTGTGAGAATCTCTCTCTCCCTTTCAGAATCTCTCTTTCTCTGTGAGAATCTCACTCTCTCTCTCCCTTTCAGAATCTCTCTCCCTCTGAGAATCTCTCTCCGAGAATCTCCCTCTCCCTGTGAGAATCTCTCTCTCCCTTTCAGAATCTCTCTCTCCCTGTGAGAATTTCTCTCTCCTTTCGAGAATCGCTCTTTCTCTGTGAGACTCTCTCTTTCTCTCCCTTTCAGAATCTCTCTCCCTGTGAGAATCTCTCTTTCTTTATGAGAATCTCTCTCTACCTTTGAGAATCTCTCTCTCTCTGTGAGAATACATCTCTCCCTTGGAGAATCTCTCTCCCTCTGAGAATCTCTCACCGAGAATCTCCCACTCCCTTTGGGAATCTCTCTCTCCCTTTCAGAATGTCTCTCCCTGTGAAAATCTCCCCCTCCCTGTGGGAATCTCTCTTTCTCTGTGAAAATCGCTCGCTCTCCCTTTCAGAATCTCTCTCCCTGTGAGAATCTCTCTCTCTTTGTGAGAACCTCTCCCTTTGAGAATCTCTCTCTCCTTTCGAGAATCTCTATTTCTCTGTGAGAATCTCTCTCCCTGTGAGAATCTCTCTCCCTGTGAGAATCTCTCTTTCTTTATGAGAATCTCTCTCTCCCTTTGGGAATCTCTCTCTCCCTGTGTGAAACTCTCTCTCCTTGTGAGAACCTCTCTCCCTGAGAGAATCTCTCTCTCTCACTTTCAGAATCTCTCTCTATGTGAGAATCTCTCTCTCCCTTTGAGAATCTCTCCCTCCTTGTGAGAATCTCTCCCTCCCTGTGAGAACCTTTCTTTCTCTGTGAGAATCGCTCACTCTACCTTTCAGAACCTCTCTCCCTGAGAGAATCTCCCTCTCTCACTTTCAGAATCTCTCTCTATGTGAGAATCTCTCTCTCCCTTTGAGAATCTCTCTCTCCCTGTGATAATCTCTATCTCCCTTTCAGAATCTCTCTCCCTGTGAGAATCTTTCTCCGTGTGAGAATCTCTCTCACCTCAACATCTCTCTCTTCCTGTGAGAATCTCTCTCCTTGTGAGAATCTCTCTCTCCCTTTCAGAATCTTTCTCCCACTCTTTAAGAATCTCTCTCCCTGTGTGAATCTATCCCTCCCATTGAGAATCTCTCTCTCCCTTTGAGAATCTCTCCCCCTGTGAGAATCTCCCCCTCCGTGTGGGAATCTCTCTTTCTTTGTGAAAATCGCTCACTCTCCCTTTCAGAATCTCTCTCCCTGTGAGAACCTCTCTCTGTGAATCTCTCTCTCCCTTTGGAATCTCTCTCTCTTCCTTGGAGTGTCTCCCTCTGAGAATCTCTCTCCCTTCAGTATCTCTCTCTTCCTTTGAGAGTCTTTCTCTGAGAATCTCTCTCTCCCTGTGAGAATCTCTCTCTACCTCTGAGAATCTCTCTCTCCCTTTGAGAATCTCCCTCTCCTTGTGAGAATCTCTCTCCCTGTAAGAATCTCTCTCTCCCTTTCAGAATCTCTCTCCCTGTGAGAATCTCGCTCTCTTTGTGAAAATCTCCCTCTCCCTGTGAGAATCTCTCTCTCTCTGCGAGAACACATCTCTCCCTTGGAGAATCCCTCTCCCTCTGAGAATCTCTCTCTGAGAATCTCCCTCTCCCTTTGGGAATCTCTCTCTCCCTTTGAGATACTCTCTCTGAGAACCTCTCTCTCCCTTCAGAATCTCTCTCTATTCCTTGGAGAATCTCTCTCTCCCTTTGAGAATCTCTCTCTCTTCCTTGGAGAGTCTATCTCTGTGAATCTCTCTCTCCCTTCAGTATCTCTCTCTTCCGTTGAGAGTCTCTCTCTGAGAATCTCCCTCTCCCTTTAAGAATCTCTCTCTACCTCTGAGAATCTCTCTCTCCCTTTGAGAATCTCTCTCTCTCATTTTCAGAATCTCTCTCTATGTGAGAATCTCTCTCTCACTTTGAGAATCTCTCCCTCCCTATGAGAATCTCTCACTGTGAGAATTGCTCACTCTACCTTTCAGAATCTCTCTCCTTGTGAGAACCTCTCTCTCTCTTTGAGAATCTCTCTCCCTGTAACAATCTCTCTCCTTGTGAGAATCTTTCTCTATCACTTTCAGAATCTCTATCCCTTTGAGAATCTCTCTCTCCCTGTGAGAATCTCTCCCTGTGAGAATCTCTCTCTCCCTGTGAGAATCTCTTTCCCTGTGAGAATCTCTCTCTCCTTTCGAGAATCTTTCTTTCTCTGTGAGAATCTCTCTCTCTCTCTTCAGTATCTCTCTCTTCCTTTGAGAGTCTCTCTCTGAGAATCTCTCTCTCCCTTTGAGAATCTCTCCCCCTGTGAGAATCTCCCCCTCCGTGTGGGAATCTCTCTTTCTTTGTGAAAATCGCTCACTCTCCCTTTCAGAATCTCTCTCCCTGTGAGAACCTCTCTCTGTGAATCTCTCTCTCCCTTTGGAATCTCTCTCTCTTCCTTGGAGTGTCTCCCTCTGAGAATCTCTCTCCCTTCAGTATCTCTCTCTTCCTTTGAGAGTCTTTCTCTGAGAATCTCTCTCTCCCTGTGAGAATCTCTCTCTACCTCTGAGAATCTCTCTCTCCCTTTGAGAATCTCCCTCTCCTTGTGAGAATCTCTCTCCCTGTAAGAATCTCTCTCTCCCTTTCAGAATCTCTCTCCCTGTGAGAATCTCGCTCTCTTTGTGAAAATCTCCCTCTCCCTGTGAGAATCTCTCTCTCTCTGCGAGAACACATCTCTCCCTTGGAGAATCCCTCTCCCTCTGAGAATCTCTCTCTGAGAATCTCCCTCTCCCTTTGGGAATCTCTCTCTCCCTTTGAGATACTCTCTCTGAGAACCTCTCTCTCCCTTCAGAATCTCTCTCTATTCCTTGGAGAATCTCTCTCTCCCTTTGAGAATCTCTCTCTCTTCCTTGGAGAGTCTATCTCTGTGAATCTCTCTCTCCCTTCAGTATCTCTCTCTTCCGTTGAGAGTCTCTCTCTGAGAATCTCCCTCTCCCTTTAAGAATCTCTCTCTACCTCTGAGAATCTCTCTCTCCCTTTGAGAATCTCTCTCTCTCATTTTCAGAATCTCTCTCTATGTGAGAATCTCTCTCTCACTTTGAGAATCTCTCCCTCCCTATGAGAATCTCTCACTGTGAGAATTGCTCACTCTACCTTTCAGAATCTCTCTCCTTGTGAGAACCTCTCTCTCTCTTTGAGAATCTCTCTCCCTGTAACAATCTCTCTCCTTGTGAGAATCTTTCTCTATCACTTTCAGAATCTCTATCCCTTTGAGAATCTCTCTCTCCCTGTGAGAATCTCTCCCTGTGAGAATCTCTCTCTCCCTGTGAGAATCTCTTTCCCTGTGAGAATCTCTCTCTCCTTTCGAGAATCTTTCTTTCTCTGTGAGAATCTCTCTCTCTCTCTTCAGTATCTCTCTCTTCCTTTGAGAGTCTCTCTCTGAGAATCTCTCTCTCCCTTTGAGAATCTCTGTCTACATTTGAGAATCTCTCTCTCCCTGTAAGAATCTCTCTCCTTGTGAGAATCTTTCTCTGTCCCTTTCAGAATCTCTATCCCTGTGAGAATCTCCCTCTCCCTGTGAGAATCTCTCTCTCTTTGTGAGAATCTCTCTCCCTTTGAGAATCTCTCTCTCCCTGTGAGAATCTCTCTCTCCCTGTGAGAATCTCTCTCCTTGTGAGAATCTTTCTCTGTCCCTTTCAGAATCTCTATCCCTGTGAGAATCTCCCTCTCCCTGTGAGAATCTCTCTCCCTTTGAAAATCTCTCTCTCCCTGTGAGAATCTCTCCCTGTGAGAATCTCTCTCTCCCCGTGAGAATCTCTTTCCCTATGAGAATCTTTCTCTCCTTTCGAGAATCTTTCCTTCTCTGTGAGAATCTCTCTCTCGCCCTTTCAGAATCTCTCTCCCTGTGAGAATCTATCTCTTCCATTGAGAATCTCTCTCTCCCTGTGAGAATCTCTCTCTCGCCCTTTCAGAATCTCTCTCCCTGTGAGAATCTCTCTCTCCCTTTCAGAAACTCTCTCTCCCTGTGAGAATCTCTCTCTCCTTTCGAGAATATCTCTTTCTCTGTGAGAATCTCTCTCTCTCTCCCTTTCAGAATCTCTCTCCCTGTGAGAATCTCTCTCTCTTTGTGACAATCTCCCACTCCCTGTGAGAATCTCTCTCTCTTTGTGAGAATCTCTCTCTCCCTTCAGAATCTCTCTCTCTTTCTTGGAGTGACTCCCTCTGAGAATCTCTCTCTCCCTTCAGTATCTCTCTCTTCCTTTGAGAGTCTCTCTCCGAGAATCTCTCTCTCCCTTTGAGAATCTTTCTCTACCTCTGAGAATCTCTCTCCCTTTGAGAATCTCTCTTACTGTGTGAATCTCTCTCTCCTTGTAAGAATCTCTCTCCCTGAGAGAATCTCTCTCTCACTTTCAGAATCTCTCTCTATGTGAGAATCTCTCTCTCCCTTTGAGAATCTCTCTTTCTCTGTGAGAATCGCTCACTCTACCTTTCAGAATCTCTCTCACTGTGAGAAATTCTCTCTGTGAGAACCTCTCTCTCCCTTTGAGAATCTCTCTCTCCCTGTGACAATCTCTATCTCCCATTCAGAATCTCTCTCCCTGCGAGAATCTCTCTCCTTGTGAGAATCTCTCGCTCCCTTTCAGAATCTCTCTCCCTGTGAGAATCTCTCTCTCCTTTCGAGAATCTCTCTTTCTCTGTGAGAATCTCTCTCTCTCTTTCCCTTTCAGAAACTCTCTCCCTGTGAGAATCTCTCTCCCTTTGTGAGAATCTCTCTCCTTGTGACAATCTCTCTCTCCCCTTCAGAATCTCTCTCCCTGTGAGAATCTCTCTCCTTGTGAGAATCTTTCTCTATCACTTTCAGAATCTCTATCCCTGTGAGAATCTCCCTCTCCCTGTGAGAATCTCTCTCTCCCTGTGAGAATCTCTTTCCCTATGAGAATCTCTCTCTCCTTTCGAGAATCTTTCCTTCTCTGTGAGAATCTCTCTCTCTCCCTTTCAGAATCTCTCTCCCTGTGAGAATCTCTCTCCATGTGAGAATCTCTCTCTCCCTTTCAGAATCTCTCTCCCTGTGAGAATCTATCTCTTCCATTGAGAATCTCTCTCTCCCTTTGAGAATCTCTCTCCCTTTCAGAATATCTCTCCCTGTGAGAATCTCTCTCTCCCTTTCAGAATATCTCTCCCTGTGAGAATCTCTTTATCCTTTCGAGAATCCCTTTCTCTGTGAGAGACTCTCTCTCTCCCTTTCAGAATCTCCGTCTCCCTTTGAGAATCCCTCTCTCCCTTTGAAATTCTCTCTCTGAGAATCTCTCTCTCCCTTTCAGAAACTCTCCCTCCCTGTGAGAATCTCTCTCTCCCTTTGACGATCTCTATCTCCCTTTCAGAATCTCTCTCCCTGTGAGAATCTCTCTCCTTGTGACGATCTCTATCTCCCTTTCAGAATCTCTCTCCCTGTGAGAATCTCTCTCCTTGTGAAAATCTCTCTCACCTCAGCGACTCTCTCTCCCTGTGAGAATCTCTCTCCCTGTGAGAATCTCTCACTCCCTTTCAGATTCTCTCTCTCCTTGTGAGAATCTCTCTCTTTCACTTTCAGAGTCTCTCCTGCTTTGAGAATCTCTCTCTCTTTGTGAGAATCTCTCTCTCCCTTTCAGAATCTCTCTCTCTCCTTGTGAGAATCTCTCTCTTCTTGTGAGAATCTCTCTTTTTCTGTGTGAATCTCTCTGTCTCACTTTCAGTATCTCTCTCCCTGTGAGAATCTCTTTATCCTTTCGAGAATCTCTCTTTCTCTGTGAGAATCTCTCTCTCTCCCTTTCAGAATCTCTCTCCCTGTGGGAATCTGTCTTTTCCATTGAGAATCTCTCTCTCCCTGTGAGAATCTCTCTCTCCCTTTCAGAATATCTCTCCCTGTGAGAATCTCTTTATCCTTTCGAGAATCTCTCTTTCTCTGTGAGAGACTCTCTCTCCCTTTCAGAATCTCCGTCTCCCTTTGAGAATCCCTCTCTCCCTTCGAAATTCTCTCTCTGAGAAACTCTCTCTCCCTTTCAGAAACTCTCCCTCCCTGTGAGAATCTCTCTCTCTTTTCGAGAATCTCTCTTTCTCTGTGAGAATCTCTCTCTCTCTCCCTTTCGGAATCTATCTCCCTGTGAGAATCTCTCTCTCTTTGTGAGAATCTCCCTCTCCCTGTGAGAATCTCTCTCTCTTTGTGAGAATCTCCCTCTCCCTGTGAGAATCTCTCTCTCTTTGTGAGAATCTCTCTTTCCCTTGAATCTGTCTCTCTTCCTTGAAGTGTCTCTCTCCGAGAATCTCTCTCTCCCTTTGAGAATATCTCTCTCCCTGTGTAAATCTCTCTCTCCTTGTGTGAATCTCTCTCCCTGAGAGAATCTCTCTCTTTCACTTTCAGAATCTCTCTCTATGTGAGAATCTCTCTCTCCCTTTGAGAATCTCTCCCTCCCTATGAGAATCTCTCTTTCTCTGTGAGAATTACTCACTCTACCTTTCAGAATCTCTCTCACTGTGAAAATCTCTTTTTCCTTTCGAGAACCTCTCTGTCTCTGTGAGAATCTCTCTCTCTTTCAGAATCTCTGTCTCCCTTTGAGAATCCCTCTCTCCCTTTGAAATTCTCTCTCTGAGAATCTCTCTCTCCCTGTGAGAATCTCTCTCTCCCTGTGAGAATCTCTCTCTCCCTTTCAGAATCTCCCACTCCTTGTGAGAATCTCTCTCTCCCTGTGAGAATCTCTCTCTGCCTTTCAGAATTTCTCTATCCCTGTGAGAATTACTCTCTGTCCCTTTGAGAATCTCTCTCTCTTTTTGAGAATCTCTCTCCCTGTAAGAATCTCTCTCTCCCTTTGAAAATCTCTCACTCCCTGTGAGAATCTCTCTCCTTGTGAAAATCTCTTTCCCTCACCTCAGCGTCTCTCTCTCCCTGTAAGAATCTCTCTCTCCCTTTCAGAATCTCTCTCCCTGTGAGAATCTCTCTCTCCCCTCCGAGGGCAAAACTGACAAAATGGCTTCTAAAGCAGCAGGTGCAGGGAGAGGGTCGGGCGCGGTGGCAACAGCTTGCATTTATGTAGCGCCCTTAACACAGTAAAACATCCCGAGGCACTGCACTGGGGGTGATTAGCAAACTGAGCCACCTGAAGAGGTAATAGGACAGGGGGACTTAAAGATCGGTCAAAGATGTCGGCTTGAAGAAACGTCTTAAAGGAAGAGAGAAATATTCATACATTTATACTCATGGGATGTGGGTGTCGCTGCCCGGTCCAGTATTTATTGCCCATCCCTAAATGCCCTTGAGAACCGAGTGGCTTGTTCAGCCATTTCAGAGGGGGGGCACTTAAGAGTCAACAACATCGCTGTGTGGGTCTGGAGTCACGTGTAGGCCAGACTGGGTAAGGATGGGCAGATTTCCTTCCCTATAAAGGGGGGGTATTAGTGAACCGGACGAGGTTTTCACAACGATGGTTTCCTGTTCACCATCGGACATTTAACTCAAGGCTGTTGTTTTTTTTTTAACGATTGGATTCAAATCCGGATTCCAGCTCGGGGGATCCCAGGGGCATTACCCCCCCCCCCCCCCACCCACCCCAGGCCCCGCGGCAACGCCACAACTCCGCCACCACCTCCTCCCGGAGGTTAAGGGGCCCCGGGCCCAGCCGGCAATGGTGGAGCGATGGAAATCGGGGGAACTCTCCGAAGAGGCCGGGATTGGAGGAGCGCCGAGATCTCGACCTTGTGGGCTTATGGGTCACAGTTTTAGGGAGCGGCGGTGGTGCGGGGCCTACAGAGAGACTTAGAAACAAGGATGCGGGTTTTAAAATGGAGGCGTCACTGAACTAGGAGTCCCAGTGCTGGCTGGTGATAAAACGGAGCGGGGATGATGGGTGAACGGGACCCGGTGTGAGTCATGACACCGGCCGGCAGAGGTATGGACCCGTGGAAGAGGGTGGGGAGAAGGAAGGTGAGAGGGTCAGTTAGGATGGGGTTAAGCCAAAGAGAATGATTTGCATTTGGCTTATTTTTCTCAATCAGGCTCGGTCAAGACTCGTAAGGTGGCAGAGGGATGTGGGGTCGATGGGGAGGCTGAACGATGTGGAGTTGGCCCTTGGCCAGGCTGACAGGGGAAACGCAGTCCGAGACGCTCAGAATAGCTTCCAATTGAACAGTGGATTAGCTCCTTCTGTGAAGTGGCTAACTTGGGCTTATCTCTGGACAGGAACAGGTTCTGCCTCCACTACTTCCCCTGTTGACAGGAATAGGGACGGCATCACCTCAGCGAGGCCGAGAGATTTCCCACCGCCATGGGCACAGCACCGAGGGTCAGAGGTCGCTGCTGGCATGGCGCAGAGAGTCGCCACCCCCCGGGTATGTTCCCAGGCCAAAGGGATTATACCTCTGCCCCCGCCTTGCAACTTCCCCCACGTCCCCTCCCCCCCCGACCATCTCCAACCAATGCCGACAGTTTGCCTGACTGTTCCGCGCCTCCTGTGCCAGCAGGCACTGCCCACTACCCGCTCGCCGTCCCCTGCCACCAGTTGGGGGCTGGCGAGAGTAGCCGGTCACGCCAGGGCCAGGGGTAAACGGTGGCCAAGCCATCGAGCAAAGCGTACCCGCAGCTGGGGGGGTGGGGGGGGGACCGAGCAGAGCCAGGAAGCCGCTTCCCAGGCTCCGAGGAGAGAGTCGGGCTATTCACCCTGGGAAGGCGGCGCCCTGAGAGACGACCTTAAGGCCGGGCGGCTCTGTAACCTCCCCCAGCCCTGCAACCCCCCTCCGAGATCTCTACGCTCCTCCGCTCCTGGCCTCTTGAGCATTGGTGATGTTAATCACTCCACCGATAGTGGCAGAAGCTGCCGAGGGCCTAAACAGTGGAACTCGCTCCGAAAACCTCACCGCCCCTCTGCCTCTGTCTTCCCCTTTACTTAAGACCTCCCTCGCTGCCGTAATATCCTCTCGGGTGACTCGGAGTCAGGTTTTGCTTGGTACTCACTCCCGTGATCTGCCTTGGGATGATTGACCACGTTAAACATAGAAACATAGAAAAATAGGAGCAGGAGGAGGCCATTCGGCCCTTCGAGCCTGCTCTGCCATTCAATACGATCGTGGCTGATCCTCTATCTCAACACCGTACTCCCGCTCTCTCCCCATACCCCTCGATGCCTTTAAGAGTTTAGAAATCTATCTATTCCCTTCTTAAATATACTCAGTGACCCGGCCTCCACAGCCTCTGTGGTAGAGAATTCCACAGGTTCACCACCCTCTGAGTGAAGAGGTTTCTCCTCATCTCAGTCCTAAACGGCCTACCCCACATCCTGAGACTGTGACCCCCTTGTTCTAGACCTCCCCTCCAGCCAGAGGGAACATCATCCCTGCATCCAGTCTGTCCATCCCTGTCAGAATTTTATACCTTTCAATCAGATCCCCTCTCATTCCTCTAACTCCAGTGAATACAGGCCTGGTCGGACCAATCTCTCCTCATGTAACAATCCCGCCACCCCAGGAATCAGTCTGGTGAACCTTCGCTGCACCCCCTCTATGGCAAGTGTATCCTTGCTTGGGTAAGGAGACCAAAACCGCACACAATGCTCCAGGCGCTATATAAATGCAGATTGTTGCTGAAGCTAGATAGGACTTGGAATGATATTTTAAATAGGATTCTAATCCCATTACTGGACTGGGAATCCTCTTCAACAATGGCAGATATTTAACCAGTGTTTGAGGTTTGATAGATTAACACATGGCAAATTGAACTTTGATTTCTGAAGCCAATAGATGAAGATAGCATGCACGCGATGGGTCGAATGGCATCCTCCTGTGTTGTAATAACTCTAGAATAGCTTTAAAGGTCTAGACGTTGAAGGCTGGTATCAGTTTCACGTGACCCTGACACTCTGGCATTGTGATGAATTGCAGAAGTGAACATTACTGAACGGCTGAAGATCTGTCCATTTATTCCATGGTTGCTCATGGGAGCTTGCTGTGCGCAAATTGGCTGCCACATCCCCTGTATTGCCGCAAGTGGTAACACTTCAGGGGAAAAACAGTGTTGGCTGGAAAGCGCTTTGGGATGTCCTGAGGTCATGAAAGGTGCTATATAAATGCAAGTTATTTTGTTATAAATTCTCGTGGCATCTTTCCTTGTCTGGGTCTATACTTGGCTCCAGTCCCATGCTTAACGCTTAACAGGCCCTTGAAGTGGGGCTTATAGTGAGCCACTCACCCATATCAAAACAACCCCCATACTGCCACCTGTCAGGGCATTAGGGTTGCCAACTGTGGTTAAAGGTATTCCTGGAGCTTTCATCACATTCCTTGCCCTGACGCTCCAGCCATTAGTTGGCCAACATGTCCATCCTCGTGTCTCCTTACGCCAATTGGAAAGCAAAAAAGGACTCATTACCCAATTGGTTGATGCTCGAGTGTCAGCCAAACAGCCTTTTATTCCCCCATTTTCAATTTTCCTATATCTGGTAAAGAGAAATGTTCAAAGAAAATAGCAAAACAATTATTTCTTAACTATGGCTAACTCGCTGGTGCTTTTTGGAGAGGTAACAGAGAGGGCTGATAAGGGAAATGCTGTTGATGTGGTGTACATGGAATCCCAAAAGGCACTCGATACAGCGCCTCGCAGCAGACATGAGAAGAAAAGTCATAGCTGATGGAATAAAAGGGGCAGTAGCAAAGCGGATAAGAAATTGGTTGAGTGACGGGAAATATAGAGCAGCGGTTGATGAATGTTTTTCAGGCTGAAGGAAGGTTTGTAGAGGAGTTCCCCAGCCGTCAGTATCGCGACCGTTGCTTTTCCTGATATTTACGACCTAGAGCTTGGCGTACAGGGAACAATTTCAAAATTTGTGGACGCTACAAAACTTGGAGGCGTTGCCAACTGCGAGGAGGATAGTGCAGAACTTCAAAAGGACGTAGATAAGTGGGAGTGGGAGGATAGGTGGCAGATGGAGTTGAAAGCAGAGAAATGTGAAAATGATTCATTTTGGTAGGAAAGACAGGGAGAGACGATATGAAATAGAGGGTACCACGTGAAAGGGGGTGCAGGAGGGACCCTGGGTGGACACACACCCAATGGACCTGGGTGTATATGTGCATCAGTCATGAAAGGTGGTGGGACAGGTGGAAAGAGCAGTCAATAAAGCATACAGTATCCTGGGCTTTATTAATAGGGGCACAGAGTACAAGAGCAAGGAGGTTATTTTGAAACAAAAACAGAATTACCTGGAAAAACTCAGCAGGTCTGGCAGCATTGGCGGAGAAGAAAAGAGTTGAAGTTTCGAGTCCTCATGACCCTTCGACAGAACCTAGGTTCTGTCGAAGGGTCATGAGGACTCGAAACTTCAACTCTTTTCTTCTCCGCCAATGTTGCCAGACCTGCTGAGTTTTTCCAGGTAATTCTGTTTTTGTTTTGGATTTCCAGCATCCGCAGTTTTGTCTTGTTTTTATCTCTGAGGTTATTTTGAACTTGTGTAAGACACCAGTTAGACCTCAGCTGGAGTATTGTGTCTAGTTCTGGGCACAGCTATTTCGGAAGGATATGAAGGCATTGGAGAGAGCGCTGAAGAGGTTGGTGAGAATGGTTCCAGGGATGAGGAACTTTCAGTTATAAAGACAGGCTGGAGAAGCTGGGACTGTTTTCCTTGGAGAAGAGAAGGCCGAGAGGAGATTTGATCGAGGTGTTCAAGATCGTGAGGGGTCTGGACAGAGTGGAGAGGGAGGACCTGTTCCCATTGGTGGAAGGATCGAGAACGAGGGGGCACAGATCAAAGGTAATTGGCAAAAGAAGCAACGGAGACAGGAAGAGAAACGTTATCACACAGCGAGCGGTGAGGGTCTGGAATGCGCTGCCTCAGAGTGTGGGGGAGGCAGAGTCAATCAAGGGCTTCAAGAAGGAATTAGATAATTATTTGGAAAGAAGCAAGGTGGTGGGGAGGCAGAGGGAGCGGCACGAGGAGAAACGCTCATTTAGGGAGCTGGCACAGACATGATGGGCCGAATGGCCTTCTTCTGTGCTGTAACAATCCTATCATTTGTCTCCAGGGTTGCAAACAGCAGTGTCCTGGATATTGGTCTTCAAGTTTTGGAGACTCCAGGTTAATCCTGGAGGGTTGGCAACACCACAGGTACAACCAGGAATGGGCAGTTCCCATCATGCACTGCTTCACCAGCCCTGAATCAGGAGGTTGCTGGTTCGAGACCCAGTCCAGTTACCCAAATGCAAAAAATTCCAGGCTGACCTACAGAGTGCAGCACTGAGGGAGTGCTGCATTGCCAGAGGTGCCGGCTTTCGGAGGACACGTTAAACCTAGTCTGCCCTTCGGGTGAATGTAAATTGTCCGACAGCCGCCAGAGGAATGGGGGAGTGGAGTTAGTGGCCTAAGACCATAAGGAGCTGTAGGCCATTCGGCCCCTCAAGCCTGTCCTGCCATTCAATAAGATCATGGCTGATCTGTCTCAGGCCTCAACTCCTCATGACCTTCAACTCCCTGATATTTCAAAACTCTACCTACCTCCTCTTTAAATGCTTTCAGTGATCCAGCCTCCACAACTCTCTGGGGTAGAGAATTCCAGACATTCACTACCCTCTGAGAGAAGAAATTCCTTCGCATCTCGGTCTCAAATGAGTGACCCCTTATTCTGTACCTATCCCCCTAGTTCGAGAGTCCCCCACTAGTGGAAACATCTACCCTGTCAAGCCCCCCTCAGAACCTTGTACGTTTCAATAAGATCACCACCACCTGGAAGTTCCCCTCCAAGCCACTCACCATCCTGACTTGGAAATATATCGGCCGTTCCTTCACTGTCGCTGGGTCAAAATCCTGGAACTCCCTCCCTAACAGCACGGTGGGTGTACCTACACCACATGGGACTGCAGCGGCTCAAGAAGGCAGCTCACCACCACCTTCTCAAGGGGGCAATTAGGGATGGGCAATAAATGCTGGGCCCAGCCAGCGATGCCCACATCCCCGTGAAAGAATTTAAAAAAATATCCTGCCCGACCTCCCACTGAACCCTCAACCCACGTCACCAGAAAACAGGTTAACTGGGTCGCGCCAGCTCACCGCTGTTTGTGGGAGCTTGCTGTGCGCGAATTGGCAAACCCATTTCCGGCGCACAAAAGCGCTTCATTGGCTGCCAAGGGCTTTGGGGCAGGTGAGAGGTCGCGATCGGTTCCGTACGAACGCACCTAGGTCATTTCCGAATGACGCCTGGCCCTTGAGGAATAATCGCTTAGCGCTCCCAGTCTGGGTGCAGGTGGCAAGTGGCTTGCAAAAGGCTTTAAGGGAGCAGTGGGCCCCCCTTCTCCTGGCCTCACCAAGAGAGTGACGCCATTAGTGAATAAGCGGCGGGGAGAGAGAGAGAGAGAAAAAAAAACCCCTGGGATAATTAAATGAATCTTCTGCAGTTCAATGGAGGTTTTCATTCTTGCTTTTTCTCTTGTGTGTGTGCGTGTTGTTTGTAAGCCTTTATCAGATGAGAGGAATGGGCCTGATCCTAGCGACAGATCCTGTCAGTCACAGAACTGCCTCATCCCTTAGTGCCTCATCAATCAATCTACAGCAGAGCGACATTCAGATAAGCCACTCCAGCTCATTAACACAAGAAAGAGGAATTAGTGAGCGCCCATCACGGTTATTAATAAAAAAACAACAGGATTTCTTTGTTGGGGCAGGTTATTACTGTCTGGTTTTCAATCACATTCCTGTTCATTCCCCAGGGGCAAGGCTAGTGCAGCCGGCTAATTAAAACACAGGATAAAATGACTTCCCTATCAACAATACCGGGAGGCCTGAGGCCTAGGTCAGGCTTGAGGGGAATGGTTGGGGGTAGAGGGATGTTCGGTGGCCTTTTCAGAGTCTTACAGTCTGGCCAGGCATAATAGTGCACTCGGCGCGTTCTGCAAAGGTAGGGCAGAGTCCGGAGCTCGCCCGGCGTGGTGGCTGCTTTAGCGTCGCCATTAACCTTGGGGCCTGGTCGTCGTTGGGGCGGAGGGGGTGGATCATCCAAAGCTCGTTGAACGTTGAGGCGGCAGGGATCTGAAAGCGAGGGGAGAAAAGGAAGGCTAAGGGAGAAGAGGAGGTGGGAGGAGAGGAGAGAGGGAGAGAGAGAGAGAGAGAGAGAGTGTGTGTGTGTGGAGGAAAGGGGGGAGGAGAGGGTGATGGGAAGAACGAAGGGGGGCGATTCTGCAACGTGGGCGTGTCCCAAGCAAACCCGTCTGCGGTAAGACCATAAGATGTAGGAGCAGGAGTAGGCCATTCGGCCCATCGAGCCTGCTCCGCCATTCAATGCCCATTGGCAAGAGTGACTCGATGGCACCACTACCGGCCGAGCTCTGAAGGGCATAGTTGCCCACACAGGACCTATGGCAGGTGGCAAGGGAACCAACAATGAGAGAATAACCTCCGTGACCTTGCCTGCATCATTTCTACCTGTGGCAGGTGCACCTGTCCATGACGGTAGGAGGAGCAGTGACCAGTGCCCAGGCCTGTGGAGACCATATCTCACCATGTGATGCCACCCTCTGCGCTAAACGCCACGTATTCAGAACAGGTTTGACAGCTGGACTTGTGGAAGAATCTAGAACTAGGGCCCATTGTTTAAAAATAAGGCGTTGCCCATTTAAGACAGAGATGAGGAGATTCTGCACCGTGGGGGTGTCCCAAGCAAACCTGTCTGCGGTAAGACCGTAAGACATAGGAGCAGGAGTAGGCTATTCGGCCCATCGAGCCTGCTCCGCCATTCAATGGTGGCTAGATACCTCTGTCTCGAAACTCCTGGGCTCAGAGTCATCGAATTGGTGTGCGAGTTGGAGACCCTCTCACACTTGGATGTTTGGTAGTATAGTGGTTATGTTACTGGGCTAGTAACCTAGAGACATGTGTTCGTAAACCCACCGCAGCAGCTGGGGGGTATTCAAATTCAGTTAATAAATTAAATCTGGAATTAAAAAGCTAGCATCAGCAATGTGGGCATTGAAAACCCACCAGGTCACTGATGCCCCCTCAGGGAAGGAAGAGTTCCTGATTTGACCTGCCTGTCACTCCTAACCCCACAGTAATGTCATCGACTCTTACCTACCCTCCTGTAGTGGCCTCTGAAGACACCCTTGCTGACGGGGCATTGAAAACCCCAACCTCAGCGCACGTTCAAACCTCAAGCTGAATGAGAATAAAATCGGACAGACCACTGGCCATTGACCCCGGCATCTAGAAGCGACAGCTTGTCCCCGCTAACAGCGAGGAATTTGTGGGAGAGCTGTCCCACAGACTAGTCAACAGGAAGGAGAGTCAGCTTTGACTTGCTCCCCTCAGCACAGAAGGGGAGATAGTGGCACAGTAGTAATGCCACTAGGCCTGTAATCCAGAGGCCCAGGCTAATACTCGGGGGAGGGGGGGGGGGGTCACTGGTTCAAATCCCACATCAGCTGGTGGAATTTAAATTCAATTAACAAATCTGGAATGGGTAGCTTGTCTCAATAAGAATGGCGGCCATCAATCATTGCAAACAAACCTACCTGGCTCGTGAATGTTTGCCATCTTTATCCGGTCTGGCCTACACGTGACTCCAGACCTGCACAGCGGTTGACTCTGCCTCTGCAATGGCCTAGTGAGCCCACTCAGTTCAAGGGCAATTAGGGATGGGCAACAAATGCTGGCCTTGACACCGATGCCCCGCCACAACCAGTGAAAGAGTTTTCTAAAAAATGCTGTCAGGCCTACTAAGCACGTTCTGTTTTTTTAAATCACAGAATCTTACCTTACAGACACCTCCATCACCATCCCTGGGTATGTCCTGTCCCATCGCTGGACAGACTCACCAGAGGTGAGAGGGGATGCCCCTTCCCCCAACCATTCCCCTCGAGCCTGAACTAGGCCTCAGGCCTCCCGGTACAGTCGAGAGGGTATTGCCCTGGGAGTCCTCAACATCGACTCCGGGCCGAATGAAGTCTCATGGCGTCAGGTCAAACGTGGGCAAGGAAACCTCCTGCTGATGACCACGTACCGCCCTCCCTCAGCTGATGAATCAGTGCCTCCTCCATGTTGAGCATCACTTGGAGGAAGCACTGAGGGTGGCAAGGGCACAGAATGTACTCTGGATTGGGCCTTCAGTGCCCATTGGCAGGAGTAGCTGGATGGCACCACTACTGACCGAGCTCTGAAGGGCATAGTTGCCCACACAGGACCTATGGCAGGTGGCAAGGGAACCAACAATGAGAATAACCTCCGTGACCTTGTCTGCATCAATCTACCTGTGGCAGGTGCACCTGTCCATGACGGTAGGAGGAGTAGTGACCAGTGCCCAGGCCTGTGGAGACCATATCTCACCATGTGATGCCACCCTCTGTGCTAAACGCCACGTTTTCAGAACAGGTTTGACAGCTGGACTTGTGGAAGAATCTAGAACTAGGGCCCAATGTTTAAAAATAAGGGGTCATTTAAGACAGAGATGAGGAGAAATTTTTTTCTCTCAGAGGGTTGCGAGTCTTTGGAATTCTCTTCCTCGAAAGGTGGTGGAAGCAGAGCCTTTGAATATTTTTAAGGCAGATTCTTGATAAACCTGGGGGTGAAAGGTTATCAGGGATAGGCTACAATCAGGTCAGCCAAGATCTTATTGAGTGGGGGAGCAAGCTCGAAGGGCCTACTCCTGCTCCTAACTCGTATTGAGGCGCTGTGGACCATCAGCAGCAGCAGAATTGCATTCGACCACCATCGTAACCTTATGGCCCAGTATATCCTTCACTCCACCCAGAGGATCGACAATAGTTCAGACAGGAGTGGACGCAGATGACGCGGGGAGAAGCACTCAGCCTGCCTGAACAGGAGAGGCCAACTTGGTCCCACAGGACTACGCCAAGTTTCTCCTTGTTCACCTCCCTCAACCTCTGCACCAAGTGACTCCTCATCCCCGGTGATTTCAGCCTCCATCTCACTTTGAGCTCCCCACCCTCCAATCCTCCCATAATCCCTTCCTTCATGTCAAACCCCCGACTCGTATTTGCAGCCACCTCCCTAACCTTGCCCATCTCACCTAGACCTGCCGCTTTGTCAACGTGTCAATCGCAAACGAGGCCATTTCCGATTATTTCCTCGTATCATCCTCCACCCACATCCCTCTTTGGCCTCCCAAACTGAAATCTTCCTGTCCAGAAGGTCCCCTGTCCCGATCCTCCTACAACCGCACTTTCAAAATTCCGACGTTCTGGCCTTGGGTCTTCTGTTCGCTCAGACATTTCTGCACCGATTGGCGTGCCCACAAACTCATCTCCACTTTCGGTGCTTTTATCTGCATCAAAACCATCACTCTCTCTCTCTCTCTCTCTCTCTCTCTCTCTCTCTCTCTCTCACACACTCTGACCATTTCACCTTGTACAGTCCTTGTTTCTGCTCCTGCTCACCTAAGGGATGCTGACTTGAACAGATATGGAGGAAAAGTGGTTAAGCCATTCACCGCCAAGGTCTAACTGGACCACACGAAGCACCATCGGGTCCAATTCTCCTGTTAAAACTGCTCACTACTCCAAGCTCATCCTGGAACGCAAGGAGATATCCCTAGCTTCTTTTCTCTATTGCAAACCAATTCTTAAACCCCTTCTTCCCTCACCCCCAACAACGAGTGTGAGGGGCTCATGGACATGTCACTAAGATTGAGCTAATCCAATCAGCTGCCTCATCCATTTCCCTCCCTATCATTCACCCCCATCCACCCGCCCGCCCCAGGGTAACCTTTCTCCAAACTCTGGACCCAGTTGAGTGAAGTTCTCTTTTCTGATTCAGGGGGGCAAGAGAGAGAGGGGGGAAAGTGAGAGAGGGGGTGGGGGCGGGGAGGGAAGCGAAAGAGAGAGAGGGGGAAGAGAGAGTGGGTGTCGCTGGCTGGGCCCAGCATTTATTGCCCATCCCTAATTGCCCCTTGAGAAGGTGGTGGTGAGCTGCCTTCTTGAGCCGCTGCAGTCCACGTGGTGTAGGTACACCCACCGTGCTGTTAGGGAGGGAGTTCCAGGATTTTGACCCAGCGACAGTGAAGGAACGGCCGATATATTTCCAAGTCAGGATTGGTGAGTGGCTCGGAGGGGAACTTCCAACTGAGGGAAGGCCTTTCCTGGGGGGGACACTGAACTCACATCTTTCTCTCGTTTCATTCACCCCCTTCCGTCCTCCTTATGTTCATCTCGTCCACGAGGCCCATCTCACATTTCCTTGACCCTATTTCCAAAACACCACTGACCCATTAACCACCTGACTCTCCCTCCTGGTCCCAACATTATGGTATTAACGGTTCCCTCTCCTCAGGTCCTGACTCGCCAGGAGGTTGGCGACGCTGCTGAACGCCAAGCGAAGATGGTTGGATTCCCTCTGGTCGGGGATAGGTGGTCAGTGCCTGGTACTTATTGTCCAGGTCTGGGGGCAGGGATCATTTCAGAAACAAAAACAAAGATACCTGGAAAAACTCAGCAGGTCTGACAGCATCTGCGGAGAGGGATACTCGAGTCTGTATGACCCTTCATCAGAGCTAAGACCTATAGAAATGTGATGAAATATAAGCTGGTAGAGGGGGGTGGGTGGGACAGGTAGATCTCGATAGAGGGCCAGTGATAGGTGGAGACAAAGCAGAGATTGCCAAAGGTGTCACAGACAAAAGGACAAAGGGATG
>JANJGN010003160.1:0-7500 GCA_026770705.1 Isurus oxyrinchus
GTGAGGGAGCTGGATTAACATCAGTAGAGATACAGTCAGTAACACGGCGCTGGGGGGAGAGGGGTTACTGAGTGACAGTGTGAGGGAGCTGGATTAACATCAGTAGAGATACAGTCAGTAACACAGGACGTTGGAGGGGGGGGTGGTGAGGGGTTACTGAGCTGAATGTCCTATCACCATTTTTTGGTGACTTTGCATTTATTCCCATCAAGTGAAGCATCTTTTCTTGATTAATTATTTAAATGTTGCTTCTGTTGATTTGAAGTTGTATTTTATATTGATGTAAATGTACCTCAATAATAGAGTTACCAAATGCTAGGAACCTGTCAGGTTGGCTATTTAATTTGTGATTTTATTCTCTTGCTGCTAAACTGCTGTCTCATCTTATTCTCGAACTTTCTATCTCAGCTACTCCCATTCAGCCTATCCTGTTGGTGAAACCTCCCCCCCCCCACCCCCCCCCCCCTCCATCCGTCTCCCATACCCCAGTAACTGATCTTTCACCCATCTCTGACACTGCACTGTCGGAGGTAGATGTATATACTCTAGGATTTCAACTCCATAATCCAGGCCGACATTCCCCCCCGGTGCCAGTACTGAGGGAGTGCTGCACTGTCGGAGGGAGATGTATATACTCTAGGGTTTGAGTTCCATAATCCAGGCCGACACTCCCCCCGGTGCCAGTACTGAGGGGAGTGCTGCACTGTCGGAGGGAGATGTATATACTCTAGGGTTTGAGTTCCATAATCCAGGCCGACACTCCCCCCGGTGCCAGTACTGAGGGAGTGCTGCACTGTCGGAGGGAGGTGTATATACTCTAGGATTTCAGCTCCATAATCCAGGCCGACACTTCCCCGGTGCCAGTACTGAGGGAGTGCTGCACTGGCGGAGGGAGATGTATATACTCTAGGATTTGAGATCCATAATTCAGGCCGACACTCCCCCCGGTGCCAGTACTGAGGGTGGTGGTGAGCTGCCTTCTTGAGCCACTTCAGTCTGTGTAGGCGCTGTTAGGGAGGGAGTTCCAGGATTTTGTCCCTGTGGTGTAGGTACCCCACAGTGCTGTTAGGGAGGGAGTTCCAGGATTTTGTCCGTGTGGTGTAGGTACACCCACAGTGCTGTTAGGGAGGGAGTTCCAGGATTTTGTCCCTTGTGGTGTAGGTACACCCACAGTGCTGTTAGGGGAGGGAGTTCCAGGATTTTGTCCCTGTGGTGTAGGTACACCCACAGTGCTGTTAGGGAGGGAGTTCCAGGATTTTGTCCCTGTGGTGTAGGTACACCCACAGTGCTGTTAGGGAGGGAGTTCCAGGATTTTGTCCCTGTGGTGTAGGTACACCCACAGTGCTGTTAGGGAGGGAGTTCCAGGATTTTGTCCCTGTGGTGTAGGTACACCCACAGTGCTGTTAGGGAGGGAGTTCCAGGATTTTGTCCCTGTGGTGTAGGTACACCCACAGTGCTGTTAGGGAGGGAGTTCCAGGATTTTGTCCCTGTGGTGTAGGTACACCCACAGTGCTGTTAGGGAGGGAGTTCCAGGATTTTGTCCCTGTGGTGTAGGTACACCCACAGTGCTGTTAGGGAGGGAGTTCCAGGATTTTGTCCCTGTGGTGTAGGTACACCCACAGTGCTGTTAGGGAGGGAGTTCCAGGATTTTGTCCCTGTGGTGTAGGTACAACCACAGTGCTGTTTGGGAGGGAGTTCCAGGATTTTGACCCAGCGACAGTGAAGGAACGGTCCGATATATTTCCAAGTCAGGATGGTGAGTGACTTGGAGGGGAACTTCCAGGTGTTGGTGTTCCCATGTGTCTGCTGCCCTCGTCCTTCTAGAAGGTAGAGGCTGTGGGTTTGGAAGGTGCTGTTGAAGGAGCCTTGGTGAATTCCCGCAGTGCATCTTGTAGATGGTACACACACTGCTGCTACTGTGCGTCGGTGGTGGAGGGAGTGAATGTTTGTGGATGGGGTGCTGATCAAGCGGGGGCTGCTTTGTCCTGGACGGTGTCGAACTTCTTGAGTGTTGTGGGAGCTGCACTCATCCAGGCAAGTGGGGGAGTATCCCTTCACACTCCTGACTTGTGCCTTGTAGATGGTGGACAGGCTTTGGGGGAGTCAGGAGGTGAGTTACTCTCTGCAGGATTCCCAGCCTCTGACCTGCTCTTGTAGCCACAGTATTTATATGGCTGGGTCCCAGTTCAGTTTCTGGTCAATGGTAACCCCCAGGGTGTTGATAGTGGGGGATTCAGTGACACATGTTCAGAACTCTGTGTTGTAACAGAGCCGGCTGACGATGCAGAATAAGGCAAGTTCCTATCTTTCTGTTGCCAGTAAATTTGGCAACAACATATTTGAACCCCCCCCCCCCCCCCCCTGTTCAAACTGATGAATACTTCACAAATACTTCCGGTGCAGAAGGAGGCCCTTCAGCCCATCGAGTCTGCACTGGCTCTCTGAACGAGCGTTCCACCTCGCCCCGCTCCCCTGCCTCCCCCTCACCTTGCTCAGTCTCTCTCCTTCAGGTAGCTATCCGATTCCCGATTGGAAAACTCGATGCAACCTGCCTCCACTGGCTCCCTCGGGAAGTTGGGTCCAGACTCCAGCCACCCACCCCTGGGTGGATAAAATCGTCCCTCACATCACAAATTTAACCCCCTTTTTTTTTTTTAGCTGCTTTGTTTGGAATCTGTACCCTCTGGATCTGTCAAGCAGGAGCAGTTTCGCTGTTTACCCTCTTGCATACGTTTGGGCATTGTGAACAAGTGGGCTTTGTCCGCTAAATCACCTGATCATTATGGCTCGAGAGCGAGATCTGGTTGTTGGTTTTAACCTGCAAATGGTAATGGATGGTTTGATTGGGGGGGGGGGGGGGGTTGGGGGGGAGAAAAATACTGGGCCAGCGTTTATTGCCCATCCCTAATTGCCCTTGAGAACGGAGTTATCTTGCCAGGGCCATTTTCGGGGGGCATTTAAGAGCCAATCGCACTGCGGTGCTGGGTCCAGAGTCAGGTGCAGGCCTGGCCAGGTAAGATTTCCCTCACCTGGTGGGCGTCAGTAACTGGATGGGGTTTTTACGACAATTGGCCATAGGTTTAGTGGTTGTGGTTTTATTTTTTTGAGAAATTGAATTCAAGTTTCCCCCGTCTGCCGCGGTGGGATTCGAACCCGAGTTTACTAGCCCAGTGACGATTACCGCGACGCCACCTCATTCCCCCTTTCCTTGCTGGAAATCACATGGCAGAGAGGGGGCGGGGGTGTGGGGGTAGAAAAGTACTAACAAGTTGCGAACCTGCAGGAAACAAGCTGAGGAAGGAATGCTGCCATAACCGGCTCTCTCTCCCTTGCTCTCTCTCTCTGTGTCTCTCTCTCTCTCTCTCGGGTCCTAGTCTCTCCTACTAATGGAAACATCTCCCCCACATCCACTCTATCCAGGCCTTTCAGTATTCTGTAAGTTTCAATCAGATCCCTCCCTCATCCTTCTAAACTCCATCGAGTAAGATCCAGAGTCCTCAAACGTTCCTCATATGTTAAGCCTTTCATTCCTGGGATCGTTCTCGTGAACCTCCTCTGGACCCTCTCCAGGGCCAGCACATCCTTCCTGAGATACGGGGCCCAAAATTACTCACAATATTCTAAATGTGGTCTGACCAGAGCCTTATAAAGCCTCAGCAGCACATCCCTGCTTTTATATTCCAGTCCTCTCACAATAAATGCCAACATTGCATTTATCTTCCTAACTCCCGACTCAACCTGCAAGTTAACCCAAAGCTTGCGGAATTTATCCTTCGTTATATCCATCTCTGCAGAGAGACCCTACCTCTTTGTCCTTTGGTGTGTGTGTCTGTGTGTGTGTGTGTGTGTGCAATGGGCGATTTCATTAGGAAGAGATGGATAGTGATGCCTCACGCTGACAGTGGTGTGCGAGCCAGTGCTTGCAACTCATTGACAAGGAGTTTTGTTTTATAATCAACCAACTCAGCGATTGTTCAAAGAAGCCTGGTTGGTTCACGAGTTTCTTAAACTCTGCCCACCATTCGGGGAAACAGGCTGTCTTTGTGAGAAAATTAAACTTTTAAATTCACGGTACAGCCTGTGGAGTAGCGGTGCTAAATCATACATGCACTCCTCCCTTCCCAGTCAGAACATAAGAACGAGGAGGAGGAGTTGGCCATTCAGCCCCTCTATCCTGCCCCACCATTCATTACGATCATGGCTGACCTCATTTTGGCCTCAGCTCCAATTTGCCGCCCTCTCCCCATAACCTTTCAACCCGTTACTAAATTAAAAATCGGTCTATCTCCTCCTTTAAATTTATTCAGTGTCCCGGATTCCACTGCTTTCTGACCTAGTGCATTCCACAGATTCACCACCCTTTGAGAAATGTAATTCCTCCTCAACTCTGATTTAAACCTACCACCCCTTAGCCTAAAACTAAACGAAACTCAAGCAGCACCCCTCAGGATCTTCAGTCCCCTCATTCGAGTCTCCTCTCAGCCTCCCTATCTCCAGGGAAAATCATCCCAGCCTCTCCGATTTATGCTCCTTTTATCCTGGGAATCGTTCCAGTGACTCTCCTCCAATGTCTCCACATCCTTCCTCAAGTGTGGCACCCAGAACTGGACACAGTTCTCCAGGTGAGGCCTAACCAGAGTCTTAACATGACCTCCTTACTCTTGTACTCAGTGCCCCTATTAATAAAGCCGAAAATACTCTTTTGCTTTATTAACTGCTCTCTCAACTTGCCCTGCCACCTTCAATGACCTTATGTATGTGTATACTTTTGTTCCTGTACTTTCCTTTGGAGGCTCTCCCTTTATTTTTATTCTCTCTGACAAAAATCTTCACACTTCTCTGCATGGAACTGCATCTGCCTCTTGGCTGCCCAACCCACCAACATGTCTACGTCCTTTTGAAGTTCATAGTTTTAGATTGTAAACTGTCGAAACCCCGGCACAGATCCCTGCGTCTCTCTCTCTCTCTTGGTCAGGTAAAGTTTCTTGAGCTGCGAAGGACCTGTTCGTCCCGGCTGTTTGCTTCCTGTTACTTGGTGGGGCCTTTACATTTTCCCTACGTCAGAGTGGTGGGATTGACCTTTCTATGGTATTCGTTCAACCTCCAGAATTTAGTCCAGGAACAATACGGTGTTTCTGCTCTCCTTGACATCTCTAAATTCCCCTCGAGGAAAAAACTGATGTGTGTGAGAGAGAAGGGAGGGAGGGGAGGGCGGGGGGCGTTGGCAAGTTGAGGTGAACTTCGACCCTTGGCCCCTACCCGAGAGCTGGGGACTAGGCCGAGATTGAAGCCTGGGGCTCGCCAGGGCTGGCCGCCTGCGTTGGGCTCCAGGAATGAAGGGAGTTGTGGGCTGGCCAGAACCCAGCCTGTTGGCAGCTGACGGGGGGGGTGCTCGGGAGGTGACATACCAGCATCCGGGGCAGGTCAAAAGACATTCCATCGGTTTGATTCCCGTCAGTGACAGGCAGAGCTGGCACAGTTTGAGGCCAGTGATGAGAAAGGGCCTCTGATCCCAGCCGGCGGTGGCTCTCTTCCAGGATACTGATGATATGGTGTTAGATAACAGAGTAAAGCACACTCAACAATATCTCTATTAAACACGCCCAGGACAGGTACAGCACGGGGTTAGATATAGAGTAAAGCTCCCTCTTCACTGTCCCATCAAACACTCACAGGACAGGTACAGCACCGGGTTACATACAGAGTAAAGCTCCCTTTACACTGTCCCCATCAAACACTCCCAGGACAGGTACAGCATGGGGTTAGATACAGAGTAAATCTCCCTCTACACTGTCCCCATCAAACACTCCCAGGACAGGTACAGCACGGGGTTAGATAAACAGTAAAGCTCCCTCTACACCGTCCCCATCAAGCACTCCCAGGACAGTTACAGCACGGGTTACATACAGAGTAAAGCTCCCTTTACACTGTCCCCATCAAACACTCCCAGGGACAGGTACAGCATAGGGTTAGATACAGAGTAAAGCTCCCTCTACACTTTCCCCATCAAACACTCCCAGGACAGGTACAGCACGGGGTTAGATACAGATTAAATCTCCCTCTACACTGTCCCCATCAAACACTCCCAGGATAGGTACAGCACAGGGTTAGATACAGAGTAAAGCTCCCTCTACACTGTCCCCATCAAACACTCCCAGGACAGGTACAGCACGGGGTTAGATACAGAGTAAATCTCCCTCTACACTGTCCCCATCAAACACTCCCAGGACAGGTACAGCACGGGGTAGATACAGAGTAAATCTCCCTCTACACTGTACCCAACAAACACTCCCCAGGACAGGTACAGCACGGGTTTAGACACAGAGTAAAGCTCCCTCTACATCGTCCCCATCAAACACTCCCAGGACATGTACAGGACGGGGTTAGATACAGAGTAAAGCTCCCTCTACACTGTCCCCATCAAACACTCCCAGGACAGGTACAGCACGGGGTTAGATACAGAATAAACCTCCCTCTACACTGTCCCCATCAAACACTCCCAGGACAGGTACAGCACGGGGTTAGATACAGAGTAAATCTCCCTCTACACTGTACCCATCAAACACTCCCAGGACAGGTACAGCACGGGGTTAGATACAGAGTAAAGCTCCCTCTACACCGTCCCCATCAAACACACCCAGGACAGGTACAGCACGGGGTTAGATACAGAGTAAATCACCCTCTACACCGTCCCCATCAAACACACCCAGGACAGGTACAGCACGGGGTTAGAGAGAGAGTAAAGCTCCCTCTACAATGTCCCCATCAAACACTCCCAGGATAGGTACAGCACAGGGTTAGATACAGAGTAAAGCTCCTCTACACTGTCCCCATCAAACACTCCCAGGACAGGTACAGCACGGGGGTTAGATACAGAGTAAACCTCCCTCTACACTGTCCCCATCAAACACTCCCAGGACAGGTACAGCACAGGGTTAGATACAGAGTAAATCTCCCTCTACACTGTCCCCATCAAACACTCCCAGGACAGGTACAGCACGGGGTTAGATACAGAGTAAAGCTCCCTCTACACTGTCCCCATCAAACACTCCCAGGACAGGTACAGCACGGGGGGTTAGATACAGAGTAAATCACCCTCTACACCGTCCCCATCAAACACTCCCAGGACAGGTACAGCACGGGGTTAGAGAGAGAGTAAAGCTCGCTCTACACTGTCCCCATCAAACACTCCCATGGACAGTTACAGCACGGGGTTAGATACAGAGTAAAGCTCCCTCTACACTTTCCCCATCAAACACTCCCAGGACAGGTACAGCACGGGGTTAGATAGAGAGTAAATCACCCTCTACACTATCCCCATCAAACACTCCAGGACAGGTACAGCACGGGGTTAGATACAGAATAAAGCTCCCTCTACACCGTCCACATCAAACTCTCCCAGGACAGGTACAGCACGGGGTTAGACACAGAGTAAATCTCCCTCTACACCATCCCCATCAAACACTCCCAGGACAGGTACAGCACGGGGTTAGATACAGA
>JANJGN010003160.1:12500-50211 GCA_026770705.1 Isurus oxyrinchus
GAGAGAGATGGAGGGATAGAGAGAGAGAGAGAGAGGGATAGAGAGAGAGAGAGGGATAGAGAGAGGGAGGGATAGAGATAGAGAGGGAGGGATAGAGAGAGAGGGTGGGATAGAGAGAGAGAGAGAGAGTGGGAGGGATAGAGAGAGAGGGGGAGGGATAGAGAGAGAGAGAAAAGGAGGGATAGAGAGAGAGAGGGAGGGAGGGATAGAGAGAGAGAGAGACAGGGACAGAGAGGGAGGGATAGAGAGAGAGGGTGGGATAGAGAGAGAGAGGGAGGGATAGAGAGAGAGAGAAAAGGAGGGATAGAGAGAGAGAGGGAGGGAGGGATAGAGAGAGTGAGAGGGGGCGATAGAGAGAGAGAGAGAGAGGGATAGTGAGAGAGAGAAATGGAGGGATGGAGAGAGAGGGTGGGATAGAGAGAGAGAGAGAGAGTGGGAGGGATAGAGAGAGAGAGGGAGGGAGGGATAGAGAGAGAGAGAGGGGGAGATAGAGAGAGAGAGAGAGAGAGGGATAGTGAGAGAGAAATGGAGGGATGGAGAGAGAGTGAGGGATAGAGAGAGAGAGCGGAATAGAGAGGGATAGAGTGAGAGAGAGGGATAGAGAGAGAGAGAGAGGGATAGGGAGAGAAAGAGGGAGGTATAGAGAGAGAGATAGGGAGGGATGGAGAGTGAGAATGAGAGGGAGGGATAGAGAGAGAGAATGAGAGGGAGGGATAGAGAGACAGACTGAGAGGGAGGGATAGAGAGAGAGACTGAGAGGGAGGGATAGAGAGAGAGACTGAGAGGGAGGGATAGAGACAGAGACTGAGAGTGAGAGGAACAGAGAGAGTGAGAGGGACAGAGAGACAGAGGGACATAGAGAAAGAGGGACAGAGAGGGAGAGAGCGAGACAGAGAGAGACAGAGAGGGACAGACAGAGAGAGAGATACGGACAGAGAGAGAGAAAGGGGCAGAGAGAGAGAAAGGGGACAGAGAGAGAGAGAGAGGGACAGAGAGAGAGGGACAGAGAGAGAGAGGGACAGAGAGAGAGACAGAGAGACAGAGTCAGAGTGACAGAGGGAGAGAGACAGAGACACCGGGAGGGATAGAGAGAGAGAGAGGGAGGGATAGAGAGAGAGAGCGGGACAGAGGTTGAGAGAGGGAGGGATAGAGAGAGAGAGTGAGGGAGGGATAGAGAGAGAGAGAGAGAGAGGGAGGGATAGAGAGAGGGACAGAGAGAGAGAGAGAGAGAGGGGGGGGGGGGCAGAGAGAGAGAGTGGGACAGAGAGAGATTGAGAGGGACAGAGAGTGAGAGGGACAGAGAGAGAGAGGGAGGGACAGAGAGAGGGGGGGACAGAGAGAGAGGGAGGGACAGAGAGAGAGGGAGGGGTAGAGTTAGAGGGTGGGACAGAGAGAGAGAGGGACAGAGAGACAGAGGAACAGAGAGACAGAGAAAGAGAGACAGAGAGACAGAGAGACAGAAAGAGGGAGAGGAAGGGATAGGGACGGATAGAGAGAGAGAGGGAGGGATAGAGAGAGAGAGAGAGCGAGGGATAGAGAGAGAGAGTGAGAGGAAGGGATAGAGAGAGAGAGATGGAGGGATAGAGAGAGAGAGATGGAGGGATGGAGAGAGAGGGAGGGATAGAGAGAGAGAGAGGGAGGGATAGAGAGAGAGAGGGAGGGATAGAGAGAGAGAGAAAAGGAGGGATAGAGAGAGAGAGAGGGAGGGAGGGATAGAGAGAGAGTGAGATGGAGGGATGGAGAGAGAGGGAGGGATAGAGAGAGAGCGGAATAGAGAGGGATAGAGTGAGAGAGAGGGATAGAGAGAGAGAGAGAGGGTTAGGGAGAGAAAGAGGGAGGTATAGAGAGAGAGCGATAGGGAGGGATGGAGAGAGAGAATGAGAGGGAGGGATAGAGAGAGAGAATGAGAGGGAGGGATAGAGACAGAGACTGAGAGGGAGAGGAACAGAGAGAGAGAGAGGGACAGAGAGAGAGAGGGACATAGAGAAAGAGGGACAGAGAGGGAGAGAGCGAGACAGAGGGAGACAGAGAGGGACAGACAGAGAGAGAGATAGGGACAGAGAGAGAGAAAGGGGCAGAGAGAGAGAGAAAGGGGACAGAGAGAGAGAGAGGGACAGAGAGAGAGAAAGGGACAGAGAGAGAGAAAGGGGACAGAGAGAGAGAGTGGGACAGAGAAAGATTGAGAGGGACAGAGAGAGAGAGGGACAGAGAGAGAGGGAGGGACAGAGAGAGAGGGAGGGATAGAGTTAGAGGGTGGGACAGAGAGAGAGAGGGACAGAGAGACAGAGGAACAGAGAGACATAGAGAGAGAGACAGAGAGACAGAGAGACAGAAAGAGGGAGAGGGAGGGAGAGGGAGGGATAGAGAGAGAGAGAGAGCAAGGGATAGAGAGAGAGAGTGAGAGGGAGGGATAGAGAGAGCGAGTGAGAGGGAGGGATAGAGAGAGAGAGATGGAGGGATAGAGAGAGAGAGATGGAGGGATAGAGAGAGAGAGAGGGAGGGATAGAGAGAGAGAGAGAGCGAGGAATAGAGAGAGAGTGAGAGCGAGGGATAGAGAGAGAGTGAGATGGAGGGATGGAGAGAGAGGGAGGGATGGAGAGAGAGAGCGGAATAGAGAGGGATAGAGTGAGAGAGAGGGATAGAGAGAGAGAGGGATAGAGAGAGAGAGAGAGAGGGAGGGATAGAGAGAGAGAGGATTAGAGGGATAGGGAGAGAGAGAGAGGGATAGAGGGATAGAGAGAGAGTTGGATAGAGAGAGTGAGAGGGAGGGATAGAGAGAGAGTTGGAGTGATGGAGAGAGAGAGAGGGACAGAGAGAGAGAGGGACAGAGAGACAGAGAGACAGAAAGAGGGAGAGGGAGGGAGAGGGAGGGATAGAGAGAGAGAGAGAGCAAGGGATAGAGAGAGAGAGTGAGAGGGAGGGATAGAGAGAGCGAGTGAGAGGGAGGGATAGAGAGAGAGAGATGGAGGGATAGAGAGAGAGAGATGGAGGGATAGAGAGAGAGAGATGGAGGGATAGAGAGAGAGGGAGGGAGGGATAGAGAGAGAGAGAGAGCGAGGAATAGAGAGTGAGAGCGAGGGATAGAGAGAGAGTGAGATGGAGGGATGGAGAGAGAGGGAGGGATGGAGAGAGAGAGCGGAATAGAGAGGGATAGAGTGAGAGAGAGGGATAGAGAGAGAGAGGGATAGAGAGAGAGAGAGAGAGGGAGGGATAGAGAGAGAGAGGATTAGAGGGATAGGGAGAGAGAGAGAGGTATAGAGGGATAGAGAGAGAGTTGGATAGAGAGAGTGAGAGGGAGGGATAGAGAGAGAGTTGGAGTGATGGAGAGAGAGAGAGGGACAGAGAGAGAGAGGGACAGAGGGAGAGAGGAACAGAGAAAGAGCGAGAGGGACAGAGAGAGAGAGAGAGACAGAGAGAGCAGGAGAGATAGAGAGAGACAGAGAGAGAGAGGGACAGAGAGGGACAGAGAGAGACAGAGAGACACAGGGAGACAGAGAGGGACAGACAGAGAGACAGAGAGGGACAGACAGAGAGAGAGAGAGGGTCAGAGAGAGAGAGAAATGGACAGAGAGAGAGAGAGAGGGACAGAGAGAGAGAGAGAGAGGGACAGAGAGAGAGAGAGGGATAGAGGGATAGAGAGAGAGAGAGAGGGATAGAGGGATAGAGAGAGAGTTGGATAGAGAGAGTGAGAGGGAGGGATAGAGAGAGAGTTGGAGTGATGGAGAGAGAGAGAGGGACAGAGGGAGAGAGAGGAACAGAGAAAGAGCGAGAGGGACAGAGAGAGAGAGAGAGACAGAGAGAGCAGGAGAGATAGAGAGAGACAGAGAGAGAGAGGGACAGAGAGGGACAGAGAGACAGAGAGACACAGGGAGACAGAGAGGGACAGACAGAGAGAGAGAGAGGGACAGACAGAGAGACAGAGAGGGACAGAGAGAGAGAGAGAGGGACAGAGAGAGAGAGAGAGGGACAGAGAGAGAGAGGGACAGAGAGAGAGAGAGAGAGGGACAGAGAGAGAGAGAGGGACAGAGAGAGAGAGGGACAGAGAGAGACAGAGAGGGATAGACAGAGAGACAGAGAGGGACAGACAGAGAGAGAGAGAGGGTCAGAGAGAGAGAGAAATGGACAGAGAGAGAGAGAGAGGGACAGAGAGAGAGAGGGACAGAGAGAGAGAGAGAGGGACAGAGAGAGAGAGGGACAGAGAGAGAGAGACTGACAGAGAGAGATACGGGGACAGAGAGAGAAAGGGATAGAGAGTGAGAGAGGGAGGGATAGAGAGAGAGAAAGAGAGGGAGCAGGAGGCATAGAGAGAGAGGGAGGGATAGAGATAGAGAGAGGGAGAGAGAGGGGAGGGACAGAGAGAGAGTGAGAGAGCGATAGAAAGAGAGAGAGAGGCAGGGACAGAGAGAGAGAGAGGCAGGGATAGAGAGAGAGAGTGGGAGGGATAGAGAGAGAGTGAGAGAGGGAGGGCTAGAGAAAGAGAGAGAGAGAGGGAGAGAGGGATAGAGGGATAGAGAGAGAGAGTGGGATAGAGGGATAGAGAAGCAGAGAGAGTGGGATAGAGGGATAGAGAGGGAGGGATAGAGAGAGAGAGAGGGAGGGATAGAGAGAGAGAGAGGGAGGGATAGAGAGAGAGAGGGATGGATAGAGAGAGAGTGAGGGAGGGATAGAGAGAGAGAGAGGGAGGGATAGAGAGAGAGTGAGAGAGAGAGGGAGGGAGAGATAGACAGAAAGAAAGCGATGGATAGAGAGGGAGAGAGGGAGGGACAGAGAGAGAGAGAAGGAGGGATAGAGAGAGAGGGAGGGATAAAGAGAGAGAGGGTGGGATAGAGAGAGAGGGTGGGATAGAGAGAGAGAGGGATAGAGAGTGAGAGGGATAGATAGAGAGAGGGATAGAGAGAGAGAAGGATAGAGAGAGAGAGGAACAGAGAGAGTGAGAGAGAGTGGGAGGGAAGGATAGAGATAGAGAAAGGAAGGGATAGAGAGGGAGAGAGGGAGGGATTGAGAGAGAGAGAAAGAGAGGGAGGGATAGAGAGAGAGAGAGAGGGAGGGATAGAGAGAGAGTGAGAGAGAGAGGGAGGGAGCGATAGACAGAAAGAAAGCGATGGATAGAGAGAGAGAGAGGGAGGGATAGCGAGAGAGGGAGGGATAGAGAGAGAGAGAGGGTGGGATAGAGAGAGGGTGGGATAGAGAGACAGAGGGATAGAGAGTGAGAGGGATAGATAGAGAGAGGGATAGATAGAGGAATAGAGAGAGAGAGGGATAGAGAGAGAGAAAGAGGGAGGGATAGAGAGAGGAACAGAGAGAGTGAGAGTGAGTGGGAGGGAGGGATAGAGATAGAGAAAGGGAGGGATAGAGAGGGAGAGAGGGAAGGATTGAGAGAGAGAGAGAGAGAGGGAGGGATAGAGAGAGAGAGAGGGAGGGATAAAGATAGAGAGAGGGTGGGATAGAGAGAGAGAGAGAGACGGATAGAGAGGAATAGAGAGAGAGAGAGGGATAGAGAGAGGGAGGGATAGAGAGTGGGAGGGATAGAGAGAGAGGGAGAGGGAGGGATAGAGTGAGAGAGAGAGGGAGGGTTGGAGCGAAAGATAGGGAGGGATAGAGAGAGAGGGAGGGATAGAGAGAGAGAGGGAGGGATAGATAGAGAGAGATGGATAGAGAGAGAGCAGGAGGGATAGAGAGAGAGAGAGAGGGAGGGATATAGAGAGAGTGAGAGGGAGGGATATAGAGAGAGAGAGTGAGAGGGAGGGATAGAGAGAGAGAGTGAGAGGGAGGGATATAGAGAGAGTGAGAGGGAGGGATAGAGGGAGAGACTGAGAGGGAAGGATAGAGAGAGAGAGTGAGAGGGAGGGATAGAGAAAGAGACTGAGAGGGAAGGATAGAGAGAGAGAGTGAGAGGGAGGGATAGAGAGAGAGAGTGAGAGGGAGGGATAGAGAGAGAGTGAGAGGGAGGGATAGAGAAAGAGACTGAGAGGGAAGGATAGAGAGAGAGAGTGAGAGGGAGGGATAGAGAGAGAGAGAGAGAGACAGATAGAGCGAAGGAGAGGGACAGAGAGAGGGAGTGAGAGGGCCAGATAGCGAGAGAGAGGGAGGGATAGAGCAAGAGAGAGGGAGAGATAGAGAGAGAGGGAGGGATAGAGAGAGAGGGAGGGATAGAAAGAGAGGGAGGGATAGAGAGAGAGAGAGAGATAGGGAGGATAGAGAGAGAGGGAGGGATAGAGAGAGAGAGAGGGATAGAGAGAGAGGGAGGGAGAGAGAGAGAGAGAGAGGGCGGGATAGAGAGAGAGAGAGAGGGAGGGATAGAGTGAGAGAGAGAGGGAGGGATAGAGCGAAAGAAAGGGAGGGATAGAGAGAGAGGGAGGGACAGAGAGGGAGGGAGGGACAGAGAGGGAGGGAGGGACAGAGAGAGAGGGAGGGACAGAGAGAGACGGAGGGACAGAGAGAGAGAGAGCCAGAGAGAGACAGAGAGAGAGTCAGAGAGAGAAGGGGGGATGGAGAGACAGAGGGTCAGAGGGGGACGGAGAGGGAGTGACAGAGAAAGAGACAGAGGGAGACGGAGGGACAGAGGGACTGACGGACAGAGAGAAGGACAGACAGAGAGAGGAACAGACAGAGAGAGGGACAGACAGAGAGAGGGACAGACAGAGAGAGGGACAGACAGAGAGAGGGACAGACAGAGAGAGAGAGAGGGACACAGAGAGAGAGGGTGGGTTAGAGAGAGAGAGAGGAACAGAGAGAGAGAGGGAGGGACAGAGAGAGAGGGGGGTAAAGAGAGAGAGAGAGAGGGAGAGGGATAGAGAGAGAGAGAGGGAGAGGGATAGAGAGAGAGAGAGGGAGAGGGATAGAGAGAGAGAGAGGGAGAGGGATAGAGAGAGAGAGAGGGACAGAGAGAGCGAGGGACAGAGAGAGACAGAGAGACAGACAGAGAGAGAGCCAGAGAGAGACAGAGAGTCAGAGAGAGACGGAGGGATGTAGGGACAGAGGGACAGAGGGACAGAGGGGGACGGAGAGGGACAGAAAATGAGAGAGACAGAGAGAGATGGAGGGACAGATGGACAGAGAGAGGGACAGACAGAGGGAGAGAGAGGGACAGACAGAGAGAGGGAGGGTTAGAGAGAAAGAGAGGGAGGGACAGAGAGGGACGGACAGAGAGAGAGAGGGATATACAGAGAGAGAGAGATATAGAGAGAGAGAGGGATAGAGAGAGAGAGAGAGAGGGAGGGATAGAGAGAGAGAGGGAGGGGTAGAGAGAGAGAGAGCGACAGATAGAGAGAGAGGAACAGAGAGAGAGAGAGGAACAGAGAGAGAGAGAGGGACAGATAGAGAGACAAAGAGACAGAGAGACAGACAAAGAGAGAGCCAGAGAGAGACAGAGAGTCAGAGAGAGACGGAGGGATGGAGGGACAGAGGGACAGAGGGACAGAGGGGGACGGAGAGGGACAGAAAGAGAGAGAGACAGAGAGAGATGGAAGGACAGATGGACAGAGAGAGGGACAGACAGAGGGAGAGAGAGGGACAGAGAGAGAGAGAGGGAGGGTTAGAGAGAGAGAGAGGGAGGGACAGAGAGAGAGAGGGATATACAGAGAGAGAGAGATATATAGAGAGAGAGAGGGATAGAGAGAGAGAGAGAGAGGGAGGGATAGAGAGAGAGAGGGAGGGGTAGAGAGAGAGAGAGAGAGCGACAGATAGAGAGAGAGGAACAGAGAGAGAGAGAGGAACAGAGAGAGAGAGAGGGACAGATAGAGAGCGGGGACAGAGAGAGAGAGAGTGAGGGACAGCGAGAGAGAGGGACAGAGAGAGAGAGAGAGGGACAGAGAGCGAGGGATAGAGAGAGAGGGGGACAGAGAGCGAGAGAGGGACAGAGAGGGACAGAGAGAGAGAGAGGGACAGTGAGAGTGAGGGATAGAGAGACAGAAAGTGACAGAGCGGGACAGAGAGAGACAGAAAGAGAGGGAAAGAGGGACAAACAGAGAGAGAGAGAGGGACAGACAGAGAGAGAGAAAGGGACAGACAGAGAGAGAGGGGGATAGAGAGAGAGAGGGGGATAGAGAGAGAGAGGGGGATAGAGAGAGAGACAGAGAGACAGAGACATAGAGAGAGAGAGAGGGAAAGAGAGAAAGAGACAGAAAGACAGCGGGAGGGATAGAGAGATAGAGAGGGACAGAGGTTGAGAGAGGGAGGGATAGAGAGAGAGAGAGTGAGGGAGGGATAGAGAGAGAGAGAGAGGGAGGGATAGAGAGAGAGAGGAACAGAGAGGGAGGGATATAGAGAGAGGGATAGAGAGCGAGAGAGAGAGGGAGGGATAGAGAGAGAGGTTGGGATAGAGAGAGAGAGAGTGGGAGGGATAGAGAGAGAGGGGGAGGGATAGAGAGAGAGAGAAAAGGAGGGATAGAGAGAGAGAGAGGGAGGGAGGGATAGAGAGAGAGAGAGAGAGAGGGATAGAGAGAGAGAGAGGGACAGAGAGGGAGGGATATAGAGAGAGGGATAGAGAGCGAGATAGAGAGGGAGGGATAGAGAGAGAGGGTGGGATAGAGAGAGAGAGAGAGAGAGAGTGGGAGGGATAGAGAGAGAGACGGAGGGATAGAGAGAGAGAGAAAAGGAGGGATAGAGAGAGAGAGAGGGAGGGAGGGATAGAGAGAGAGAGAAATGGAGGGATGGAGAGACAGGGAGGGATAGAGAGAGAGAGAGGGAGGGATAGGGAGAGAAAGAGGGAGGTATAGAGAGAGAGAGATAGGGAGGGATGGAGAGAGAGAATGAGAGGGAGGGATAGAGAGAGAGAGAGTGAGGGAGGGATAGAGAGAGAGAGAGAGAGGGTGGGAAAGAGAGAGGGACAGAGAGAGAGAGAGAGAGGGAGGGGCAGAGAGAGAGAGTGGGACAGAGAAAGATTGAGAGGGCCAGAGAGAGAGAGGGACAGAGAGAGAGGGAGGGACAGAGAGAGAGGGAGGGATAAAGTTAGAGGGTGGGACAGAGAGAGAGAGGGACAGAGAGACAGAGAGACAGAGACAGAGAGACAGAAAGAGGGAGAGGGAGGGATAGAGAGAGAGGGAGGGATAGAGGGAGAGAGAGAGCGAGGGATAGAGAGAGAGAGTGAGAGGGAGGGATAGAGAGAGAGAGTGAGAGGGAGGGATAGAGAGAGAGAGATGGAGGGATAGAGAGAGAGAGATGGAGGGATAGAGAGAGAGAGAGGGAGGGATAGAGAGAGGGAGGGAGGGATAGAGAGAGAGAGAGAGAGAAAGCGAGGGATAGAGAGAGAGTGAGAGCGAGGGATAGAGAGAGAGTGAGATGGAGGGATGGAGAGAGAGGGAGGGATGGAGAGAGAGAGCGGAATAGAGAGGGATAGAGTGAGAGAGAGGGATAGAGAGAAAGAAAGAGAGGGGGATAGAGAGAGAGAGGGATAGAAAGAGAGAGAGAGGGAGGGATAGAGAGAGAGAGAGGGATAGAGGGTTAGGGAGAGAGAGAGAGGCATAGAGGGATATAGAGAGAGTTGGATAGAGAGAGAGAGAGGGAGGGATAGAGAGAGAGTTGGAGTGATGGAGAGAGAGAGAGGGACAGAGAGAGAGAGACGTACAGAGAGAGAGAGGGAGACAGAGAGAGCAGGAGAGATAGAGAGAGACAGAGAGACAGAGGGACAGAGAGGGACAGAGAGAGACAGAGAGACACAGAGAGACAGAGAGGGACAGACAGAGAGACAGAGAGGGACAGACAGAGAGAGAGAGAGGGTCAGAGAGAGAGAAATGGACAGAGAGAGAGAGAGAGAGAGGGACAGAGAGAGAGAGAGAGAGGGACAGAGAGAGAGAGAGAGAGGGACAGAGAGAGAGAGACGGACAGAGAGAGAAAGGGATAGAGAGTGAGAGAGGGAGGGATAGAGAGAGAGAAAGAGAGGGAGCAGGAGGGATAGAGAGAGAGGGAGGGACAGAGAGAGAGGTGGAGTGACAGAGAGAGAGAGAGAGACGGATGGACAGAGAGAGAGAGGGAGGCATAGAGAGAGAGGGAGGGATAGAGATAGAGAGAGGGAGAGAGAGGGGAGGGACAGAGAGAGAGGGAGGGAGGGATAGAAAGAGAGAGAGAGGCAGGGACAGAGAGAGAGAGAGGCAGGGATAGAGAGAGAGAGTGAGAGGGATAGAGAGAGAGAGGTAGGGCTAGAGAAAGAGAGAGAGAGAGAGGGATAGAGGGATAGAGAGAGAGAGTGGGATAGAGGGATAGAGAGGCAGAGAGAGAGGGATAGAGGGCTAGAGAGGGAGGGATAGAGAGAGAGAGAGGGAGGGATAGAGAGAGAGAGAGGGAGGGATAGAGAGAGAGAAGGAGGGATAGAGAGAGAGAGAGGGATAGTGAGAGAGAGAGGGTGGGATAGAGAGAGAGGGTGGGATAGAGAGAGAGGGATAGAGAGAGAGAGGGATAGAGAGAGAGAGGAACAGAGAGAGTGAGAGAGAGTGGGAGGGAAGGATAGAGATAGAGAAAAGGAGGGATAGAGAGGGAGAGAGGGAGGGATTGAGAGAGAGAGAGAGAGGGAGGGATAGAGAGAGAGAGAGGGAGGGATAGAGAGAGAGTGAGAGAGAGAGGGAGGGAGCGATAGACAGAAAGAAAGCGATGGATAGAGAGGGAGAGAGAGAGGGACAGACAGAGAGAGGGATAGTGAGAGAGAGAGGGTGGGATAGAGACAGAGGGTGGGATAGAGAGAGAGAGGGATAGAGAGAGAGAGGGATAGAGAGAGAGAGGGATAGAGAGAGAGAGGAACAGAGAGAGTGAGAGTGGGAGGGAAGGATAGAGATAGAGAAAGGGAGGGATAGAGAGAGAGAGAGGGAGGGATAGAGAGAGAGAGAGAGGGAGGGATAGAGAGAGAGTGAGAGAGAGAGGGAGGGAGCGATAGACAGAAAGAAAGCGATGGATAGAGAGGGAGAGAGGGAGGGACAGAGAGAGAGAGCGGGACAGAGGGAGAGAGACAGAGAGACACCGGGAGGGATAGAGAGAGAGAGGGAGGGATAGAGAGAGAGAGAGAGAGTGAGGGAGGGATAGTGAGAGAGAGAGAGGGAGGGTTGGAGCGAAAGATAGGGAGGGATAGAGAGAGAGGGAGGGATAGAGAGAGAGAGGGAGGGATAGATAGAGAGAGATGGATTGAGAGAGAGAGCGGGAGGGATAGAGAGAGAGAGAGAGGGAGGGATATAGAGAGAGTGAGAGGGAGGGATAGAGAGAGAGAGTGAGAGGGAGGGATAGAGAGAGAGAGTGAGAAGGAGGGATAGAGAGAGAGAGAGTGAGAGGGAGGGATAGAGAGAGAGACTGAGAGGGAGGGATAGAGAGAGAGACTGAGAGGGAGGGATAGAGGGAGAGACTGAGAGGGAGGGATAGAGAGAGAGAGGGATAGAGAGAGAGGAACAGAGAGAGTGAGAGAGAGTGGGAGGGAAGGATAGAGAGAGAAAGGGAGGGATAGAGAGGGAGAGAGGGAGGGATAGAGAGAGAGTGAGAGAGAGAGGGAGGGAGCGATAGACAGAAAGAAAGCGATGGATAGAGAGGGAGAGAGGGAGGGGCAGAGAGAGAGCGGGACAGAGGGAGAGAGACAGAGAGACTCCGGGAGGGACAGAGGTTGAGAGAGGGAGGGATAGAGAGAGAGAGAGAGTGAGGGAGGGATAGTGAGAGAGAGAGGGAGGGTTGGAGCGAAAGATAGGGAGGGATAGAGAGAGAGGGAGGGATAGAGAGAGAGAGGGAGGGAGGGATATAGAGAGAGTGAGAGGGAGGGATAGAGAGAGAGACTGAGAGGGAGGGATAGAGAGAGAGAGTGAGAAGGAGGGATAGAGAGAGAGAGTGAGAGGGAGGGATAGAGAGAGAGACTGAGAGGGAGGGATAGAGAGAGAGACTGAGAGGGAGGGATAGAGGGAGAGACTGAGAGGGAGGGATAGAGAGAGAGACTGAGAGGGAGGGATAAAGAGAGAGAGAGAGAGAGAGACAGATAGCGCGAAGGAGAGGGACAGAGAGAGGGAGTGAGAGGGACAGATAGCGAGAGAGAGTGAGGGATAGAGCAAGAGAGAGGGAGAGATAGAGAGAAAGGGAGGGATAGAGAGAGAGGGAGGGATAGAAAGAGAGGGAGGGATAGAGAGAGAGGGAGGGATAGAAAGAGAGGGAGGGATAGAGAGAGAGTGAGAGAGAGAGGGAGGGAGCGATAGACAGAAAGAAAGCGATGGATAGAGAGGGAGAGAGGGAGGGACAGAGAGAGAGAGAGAGAGGAATAGTGAGAGAGAGAGGGTGGGATAGAGAGAGAGGGTGGGATAGAGAGAGAGAGGGATAGAGAGCGAGAGGGATAGAGAGAGAGAGGGATAGAGAGAGAGAGGAACAGAGAGAGTGAGAGAGAGTGGGAGCGAAGGAGAGAGATAGAGAAAGGGATTGACAGAGAGGGAGAGAGGGAGGGATTGAGAGAGAGAGAGAGAGGGAGGGATAGAGAGAGAGAGAAGGAGGGATAGAGAGAGAGTGAGAGAGAGAGGGAGGGAGCGATAGATAGAAAGAAAGCGATGGATAGAGAGGGAGAGAGGGAGGGACAGAGAGAGAGAGAGGGACAGAGGGAGAGAGACAGAGAGACACCGGGAGGGATAGAGAGAGAGAGAGGGAGGGATAGAGAGAGAGAGAGGGAGGGATAGAGAGAGAGAGAGAGGGAGGGATAGAGAGAGAGTGAGAGAGAGAGGGAGGGAGCGATAGACAGAAAGAAAGCGATGGATAGAGAGGGAGGGAGGGAGGGACAGAGAGAGAGAGCGGGACAGAGGGAGAGAGACAGAGAGACACCGGGAGGGATAGAGAGAGAGAGGGAGGGATAGAGAGAGAGAGAGAGAGTGAGGGAGGGATAGTGAGAGAGAGAGAGGGAGGGTTGGAGCGAAAGATAGGGAGGGATAGAGAGAGAGGGAGGGATAGAGAGAGAGAGGGAGGGATAGATAGAGAGAGATGGATTGAGAGAGAGAGCGGGAGGGATAGAGAGAGAGAGAGAGGGAGGGATATAGAGAGAGTGAGAGGGAGGGATAGAGAGAGAGAGTGAGAGGGAGGGATAGAGAGAGAGAGTGAGAAGGAGGGATAGAGAGAGAGAGAGTGAGAGGGAGGGATAGAGAGAGAGACTGAGAGGGAGGGATAGAGAGAGAGACTGAGAGGGAGGGATAGAGGGAGAGACTGAGAGGGAGGGATAGAGAGAGAGAGGGATAGAGAGAGAGGAACAGAGAGAGTGAGAGAGAGTGGGAGGGAAGGATAGAGAGAGAAAGGGAGGGATAGAGAGGGAGAGAGGGAGGGATAGAGAGAGAGTGAGAGAGAGAGGGAGGGAGCGATAGACAGAAAGAAAGCGATGGATAGAGAGGGAGAGAGGGAGGGGCAGAGAGAGAGCGGGACAGAGGGAGAGAGACAGAGAGACTCCGGGAGGGACAGAGGTTGAGAGAGGGAGGGATAGAGAGAGAGAGAGAGTGAGGGAGGGATAGTGAGAGAGAGAGGGAGGGTTGGAACGAAAGATAGGGAGGGATAGAGAGAGAGGGAGGGATAGAGAGAGAGAGGGAGGGAGGGATATAGAGAGAGTGAGAGGGAGGGATAGAGAGAGAGACTGAGAGGGAGGGATAGAGAGAGAGAGTGAGAAGGAGGGATAGAGAGAGAGAGTGAGAGGGAGGGATAGAGAGAGAGACTGAGAGGGAGGGATAGAGAGAGAGACTGAGAGGGAGGGATAGAGGGAGAGACTGAGAGGGAGGGATAGAGAGAGAGACTGAGAGGGAGGGATAAAGAGAGAGAGAGAGAGAGAGACAGATAGCGCGAAGGAGAGGGACAGAGAGAGGGAGTGAGAGGGACAGATAGCGAGAGAGAGTGAGGGATAGAGCAAGAGAGAGGGAGAGATAGAGAGAAAGGGAGGGATAGAGAGAGAGGGAGGGATAGAAAGAGAGGGAGGGATAGAGAGAGAGGGAGGGATAGAAAGAGAGGGAGGGATAGAGAGAGAGTGAGAGAGAGAGGGAGGGAGCGATAGACAGAAAGAAAGCGATGGATAGAGAGGGAGAGAGGGAGGGACAGAGAGAGAGAGAGAGAGGAATAGTGAGAGAGAGAGGGTGGGATAGAGAGAGAGGGTGGGATAGAGAGAGAGAGGGATAGAGAGCGAGAGGGATAGAGAGAGAGAGGGATAGAGAGAGAGAGGAACAGAGAGAGTGAGAGAGAGTGGGAGCGAAGGAGAGAGATAGAGAAAGGGATTGACAGAGAGGGAGAGAGGGAGGGATTGAGAGAGAGAGAGAGAGGGAGGGATAGAGAGAGAGAGAAGGAGGGATAGAGAGAGAGTGAGAGAGAGAGGGAGGGAGCGATAGATAGAAAGAAAGCGATGGATAGAGAGGGAGAGAGGGAGGGACAGAGAGAGAGAGAGGGACAGAGGGAGAGAGACAGAGAGACACCGGGAGGGATAGAGAGAGAGAGAGGGAGGGATAGAGAGAGAGAGAGGGACAGAGGTTGAGAGAGGGAGGGATAGAGAGAGAGAGTGAGGGAGGGATAGTGAGAGAGAGAGGGAGGGTTGGAACGAAAGATAGGGAGGGATAGAGAGAGAGGGAGGGATAGAGAGAGAGAGGGAGCGATAGATAGAGAGAGATGGATAGAGAGAGAGAGCGGGAGAGATAGAGAGAGAGAGAGAGGGAGGGATATAGAGAGAGTGAGAGGGAGGGATAGAGAGAGAGAGTGAGAGGGAGGGATAGAGAGAGAGAGTGAGAAGGAAGGATAGAGAGAGAGAGTGAGAGGGAGGGATAGAGAAAGAGACTGAGAGGGTGGGATAGAGAGAGAGACTGAGAGGGAGGGATAGAGGGAGAGACTGAGAGGGAGGGATAGAGAGAGAGACTGAGAGAGAGGGATAGAGAGAGAGAGCGAGAGAGCGAGACAGATAGCGCGAAGGAGAGGGACAGTGAGAGGGAGTGAGAGGGACAGATAGAGGGAAAGGGTGAGAAGGAGGGATAGAGAGAGAAACTGAGAGGGCCAGATAGCGAGAGAGAGGGAGGGATACAGAAAGAGAGAGGGAGAGATAGAGAGAGAGGGAGGGATAGAGAGAGAGGGAGGGATAGAAAGAGAGGGAGGGATAGAGAGAGAGGGAGGGATAGAGAGAGAGAGAGAGAGGGAGGGATAGAGAGAGAGAGAGATGGAGGGATAGAGAGAGAGAGAGAGGGAAGGATAGAGTGAGAGAGAGAGGGAGGGATAGAGCGAAAGAGAGGGAGGGATAGAGAGAGAGGGAGGGATAGAGAGAGGGAAGGATAGAGAGAGAGAGATGGATAGAGAGAGAGAGCGGGAGGGATAGAGAGATAGAGTGTGGGAGGGATAGAGAGAGAGAGAGGGGGGAGGGATTGAGAGAGAGTGAGAGGGAGGGACAGAGAGGGAGGGAGGGACAGAGAGGGAGGGAGGGACAGAGAGAGAGGGAGGGACAGAGAGAGAGGGAGGGACAGAGAGAGACGGAGGGACAGAGAGAGAGAGAGAGAGAGAGATAGGGAGGATAGAGAGAGAGGGAGGGATAGAGAGAGAGAGGGATAGAGAGAGAGGGAGGGATAGAGAGAGAGAGAGAGAGGGAGGGATAGAGAGAGAGTGAGAGAGAGAGGGAGGGAGTGATAGACAGAAAGAAAGCGATGGATAGAGAGGGAGAGAGAGAGGGACAGAGAGAGAGGGATAGTGAGAGAGAGAGGGTGGGATAGAGAGAGAGGGTGGGATAGAGAGAGAGAGGGATAGAGAGAGAGAGGGATAGAGAGAGAGAGGGATAGAGAGAGAGAGAGTGGGAGGGAAGGATAGAGATAGAGAAAGGGAGGGATAGAGAGGGAGAGAGGGAGGGATTGAGAGAGAGAGAGAGAAAGGGTGCGATAGAGAGAGAGAGAGGGAGGGATAGAGAGAGAGTGAGAGAGAGAGGGAGGGAGCGATAGACAGAAAGAAAGCGATGGATAGAGAGGGAGAGAGGGAGGGACAGAGAGAGAGAGCGGGACAGAGGGAGAGAGACAGAGAGACACCGGGAGGGATAGAGAGAGAGAGGGAGGGATAGAGAGAGAGAGAGGGACAGAGGTTGAGAGAGGGAGGGATAGAGAGAGAGAGAGAGTGAGGGAGGGATAGTGAGAGAGAGAGGGAGGGTTGGAGCGAAAGATAGGGAGGGATAGAGAGAGAGGGAGGGATAGATAGAGAGAGATGGATAGAGAGAGAGAGCGGAGGGATAGAGAGAGAGTGAGAGGGAGGGATAGAGAGAGAGAGTGAGAAGGAGGGATAGAGAGAGAGAGTGAGAGGGAGGGATAGAGAGAGAGACTGAGTGGGAGGGATAGAGAGAGAGACTGAGAGGGAGGGATAGAGAGAGAGAGAGAGAGAGAGAGACAGATAGCGCGAAGGAGAGGGACAGAGAGAGGGAGTGAGAGGGACAGATAGCGAGAGAGAGGGAGGGATAGAGCAAGAGAGAGGGAGAGATAGAGAGAGAGGGAGGGATAGAGAGAGGGAGGGATAGAAAGAGAGGGAGGGATCGAGAGAGAGGGAGGGATAGAAAGAGAGGGAGGGATAGAGAGAGAGTGAGAGAGAGAGGGAGGGAGCGATAGACAGAAAGAAAGCGATGGATAGAGAGGGAGAGAGGGAGGGACAGAGAGAGAGAGAGGGATAGTGAGAGAGAGAGGGTGGGATAGAGAGAGAGGGTGGGATAGAGAGAGAGAGGGATAGAGAGTGAGAGGGATAGAGAGAGAGAGGGATAGAGAGAGAGAGGGATAGAGAGAGAGGAACAGAGAGAGTGAGAGAGAGTGGGAGGGAAGGATAGAGATAGAGAAAGGGAGGATAGAGAGGGAGAGAGGGAGGGATTGAGAGAGAGAGAGAGAGAGAGGGAGGGAGCGATAGACAGAAAGAAAGCGATGGATAGAGAGGGAGAGAGGGAGGGACAGAGAGAGAAAGAGGGACAGAGGGAGAGAAACAGAGAGACACCGGGAGGGATAGAGAGAGAGAGAGGGAGGGATAGAGAGAGACAGAGAGGGACAGAGGTTGAGAGAGGGAGGGAGGGTTGGAACGAAAGATAGGGAGGGATAGAGAGAGAGGGAGGGATAGAGAGAGAGAGGGAGGGATAGATAGAGAGAGATGGATAGAGAGAGAGAGCGGGAGGGATAGAGAGAGAGAGTGAGAAGGAGGGATAGAGAGAGAGAATGAGAGGGAGGGATAGAGAGAGAGACTGAGAGGGAGGGATAGAGAGAGAGACTGAGAGGGAGGGATAGAGAGAGAGACTGAGAGGGAGGGATAGAGAGAGAGAGAGAGAGAGAGAGACAGATAGCGCGAAGGAGAGGGACAAAGAGAGGGAGTGAGAGGGACAGATAGATGGAAAGGGTGAGAAGGAGGGATAGAGAGAGAGACTGAGAGGGACAGATAGCGAGAGAGAGGGAGGGATAGAGAAAGAGAGAGGGAGAGATAGAGAGAGAGGGAGGGATAGAGAGAGAGGGAGGGATAGAAAGAGAGGGAGTGATAGAGAGAGAGGGAGGGATAGAGAGAGAGAGAGAGAGGGAGGGATAGAGAGAGAGAGGGAGGGAGGGATAGAGAGAGAGAGAGAGGGAGGGATAGAGAGAGAGGGAGGGATAGAAAGAGAGGGAGGGATAGAGAGAGAGGGAGGGATAGAGAGAGAGAGAGAGAGGGAGGGATAGAGAGAGAGAGGGAGGGAGGTATAGAGAGAGAGAGAGAGGGAGGGATAGAGTTAGAGGTTGGGACAGAGAGAGAGAGGGACAGAGAGACAGAGACAGAGAGACAGACAGAGAGACAGAAAGAGGGAGAGGGAGGGATAGAGAGAGAGAGAGGGAGGGATAGAGGGAGAGAGAGAGCGAGGGATAGAGAGAGAGAGTGAGAGGGAGGGATAGAGAGAGAGAGATGGAGGGATAGAGAGAGAGAGATGGAGGGATGGAGAGAGATGGAGGGATAGAGAGAGAGAGAGGGAGGGATAGAGAGAGGGAGGGAGGGATAGAGAGAGAGAGAGAGAGAAAGCGAGGGATAGAGAGAGAGAGTGAGAGCGAGGGATAGAGAGAGAGTGAGATGGAGGGATGGAGAGAGAGGGAGGGATGGAGAGAGAGAGCGGAATAGAGAGGGATAGAGTGAGAGAGAGGGATAGAGAGAGAAAGGGATAGAGAGAAAGAAAGAGAGGGGGATAGAGAGAGAGAGTGATAGAGAGAGAGAGAGGGATAGAGGGATAGAGAGAGAGAGAGAGGGATAGAGGGATAGAGAGAGTTGGATAGAGAGAGAGAGAGAGGGAGGGATAGAGAGAGAGTTGGAGTGATGGAGAGAGAGAGAGGGACAGAGGGAGAGAGGAACGGAGAAAGAGCGAGAGGGACAGAGAGAGAGAGAGACAGAGAGAGCAGGAGAGATAGAGAGAGACAGAGAGAGAGAGGGACAGAGAGGGACAGAGAGAGACAGAGAGACACAGAGAGACAGAGAGGGACAGACAGAGAGACAGAGAGGGACAGACAGAGAGAGAGAGAGGGTCAGAGAGAGAGAGAAATGGACAGAGAGAGAGAGAGAGGGACAGAGAGAGAGAGAGAGGGACAGAGAGAGAGAGGGAGGGTCAGAGAGAGAGGGGGAGGGACAGAGAGAGAGAGAGACGGATGGACAGAGAGAGAGGGAGGCATAGAGAGAGAGGGAGGGATAGAGATAGAGAGAGGGAGAGAGAGGGGAGGGACAGAGAGAAAGAGGGAGGGAGGGATAGAAAGAGAGAGAGAGGCAGGGACAGAGAGAGAGAGAGGCAGGGATAGAGAGAGAGAGAGGCAGGGATAGAGAGAGTGGGAGGGATAGAGAGAGAGAGGGAGGGCTAGAGAAAGAGAGAGAGAGAGAGAGGGATAGAGGGATAGAGTGGGAGGGATAGAGAGAGAGTGAGGGAGGGATAGAGAGAGAGAGTGAGGGAGGGATAGAGAGAGAGTGAGAGAGAGAGGGAGGGAGAGATAGACAGAAAGAAAGCGATGGATAGAGAGGGAGAGAGGGAGGGACAGAGAAAGAGAGAGAAGGAGGGATAGAGAGAGAGGGAGGGATAGAGAGAGAGAGGGTGGGATAGAGAGAGAGGGTGGGATAGAGAGAGAGAGGGATAGAGAGTGAGAGGGATAGAGAGAGAGAGGGATAGAGAGAGAGAGGGATAGAGAGAGAGAGGAACAGAGAGAGTGAGAGAGAGTGGGAGGGAAGGATAGAGATAGAGAAAGGAAGGGATAGAGAGGGAGAGAGGGAGGGATTGAGAGAGAGAGAGAGAGGGAGTGATAGAGAGAGAGAGAGGGAGGGATAGAGAGAGAGTGAGAGAGAGAGGGAGGGAGCGATAGACAGAAAGAAAGCGATGGATAGACAGGGAGAGAGGGAGGGATAGAGAGAGAGAGAGGGTGGGATAGAGAGAGAGGGCGGGATAGAGAGAGAGGGATAGAGAGTGAGAGGGATAGATAGAGAGAGGGATAGATAGAGAGAGGAATAGAGAGAGAGAGGGATAGAGAGAGAGAAAGAGGGAGGGATAGAGAGAGGAACAGAGAGAGTGAGAGAGAGTGGGAGGGGGGGATAGAGATAGAGAAAGGGAGGGATAGAGAGGGAGAGAGGGAAGGATTGAGAGAGAGAGAGAGGGAGGGATAGAGAGAGAGAGAGGGATAGAGGGATAGAGAGAGAGACTGAGAGGGAGGGATAGAGAGAGAGACTGAGAGGGAGGGATAGAGACAGAGACTGAGAGTGAGAGGAACAGAGAGAGTGAGATGGACAGAGAGAGAGAGGGACATAGAGAAAGAGGGACAGAGAGGGAGAGAGCGAGACAGAGAGAGACAGAGAGGGACAGACAGAGAGAGAGATAGGGACAGAGAGAGAGAAAGGGGCAGAGAGAGAGAAAGGGGACAGAGAGAGAGAGAGAGGGACAGAGAGAGCGAGGGACAGAGAGAGACAGAGAAACAAAGAGACAGAGAGATTTACAGAGAGAGAACCAGAGAGAGACAGAGAGTCAGAGAGAGACAGAGGGATGGAGGGACAGAGGGGCAGAGGGACAGAGGGGGACGGAGAGAGACAGAAAGAGAGAGAGACAGAGAGAGATGGAGGGACAGATGGACAGAGAGAGGGACAGACAGAGGGAGAAAGAGGGACAGAGAGAGAGACCGAGGGTTAGAGAGAGAGAGAGGGAGGGACAGAGAGGGAGGGAAAGAGAGAGAGAGGGATATACAGAGAGAGAGAGATATAGAGAGAGAGAGGGATAGAGAGAGAGAGAGAGAGAGGGATAGAGAGAGAGAGGGAGGGGTAGAGAGAGAGAGAGAGCGACAGAGAGAGAGAGAGGAACAGAGAGAGAGAGGGACAGATAGAGAGAGGGGACAGAGAGAGAGAGAGTGAGGGACAGCGAGAGAGAGGGACAGAGAGGGAGAGAGAGGGACAGAGAGCGAGGGACAGAGAGAGAGGGGGACAGAGAGCGAGAGAGGGACAGAGAGAGACAGAGAGAGAGGGACAGTGAGAGAGAGGGATAGAGAGACAGAAAGTGACAGAGCGGGACAGAGAGAGACAGAAAGAGAGGGAAAGAGGGACAAACAGAGAGAGAGAGAGGGACAGACAGAGAGAGAGAAAGGGACAGACAGACAGAGAGGGGGATAGAGAGAGAGAGGGGGATAGAGAGAGAGACAGAGAGACAGAGACATAGAGAGAGAGAGAGGGACAGAGAGAAAGAGACAGAAAGACAGTGGGAGGGATAGAGAGAGAGAGAGGGACAGAGGTTGAGAGAGGGAGGGATAGAGAGAGAGAGAGTGAGGGAGGGATAGAGAGAGAGAGAGAGGGAGGGATAGAGAGAGAGAGGGACAGAGAGGAAGGGATATAGAGAGAGGGATAGAGAGCGAGAGAGAGAGGGAGGGATAGAGAGAGGGAGGGATAGAGATAGAGAGGGAGAGATAGAGAGAGAGGGTGGGATAGAGAGAGAGAGTGGGAGGGATAGAGAGAGAGGGGGAGGGATAGAGAGAGAGAGAAAAGGAGGGATAGCGAGAGAGAGAGGGAGGGAGGGATAGAGAGAGAGAGAGAGGGAGGGATAGAGAGAGAGAGGGACAGAGAGGGAGGGATATAGAGAGAGGGATAGAGAGCGAGATAGAGAGGGAGGGATAGAGAGAGAGGGTGGGATAGAGAGAGAAAGAGAGAGAGTGGGAGGGATAGAGAGAGAAAAGGAGGGATAGAGAGAGAGAGAAATGGAGGGAGGGAGGGATAGAGAGAGAGGGAGGGAGGGATAGAGAGAGAGAGAGGGGAAGATAGAGAGGGATAGAGTGAGAGAGAGGGATAGAGAGAGAGAGAGAGAGGAGGGATAGGGAGAGAAAGAGGGAGGTATAGAGAGAGAGAGATAGGGAGGGATGGAGAGAGAGAATGAGAGGGAGGGATAGAGAGAGAGAATGAGAGGGAGGGAGAGAGGGCCAGACTGGAAGGGAGGGATAGAGAGAGAGACTGAGAGGGAGGGATAGAGAGAGAGACTGAGAGGGAGGGAGAGAGAGAGAGACTGAGAGGGAGGGATATAGACAGAGACTGAGAGTGAGAGGAACAGAGAGAGTGAGAGGGACAGAGAGAGAGAGGGACATAGAGAAAGAGGGACAGAGAGGGAGTGAGCGAGACAGAGAGAGACAGAGAGGGACAGACAGAGAGAGAGATAGGGACAGAGAGAGAGAAAGGGGCAGAGAGAGAGAAAGGGGACAGAGAGAGAGAGAGGGACAGAGAGAGAGGGACAGAGATAGAGAGGGACAGAGAGAGAGACAGAGAGACAGAGACAGAGAGAGAGAGAGAGGGACAGAGGGAGAGAGATAGAGAGACACCTGGCGGGATAGAGAGAGAGAGAGGGAGGGATAGAGAGAGAGAGAGGGACAGAGGTTGAGAGAGGGAGGGATAGAGAGAGAGAGAGTGAGGGAGGGATAGAGAGAGAGAGAGAGAGGGAGGGATAGAGAGAGGGTGGGATAGAGAGAGAGAGAGAGAGAGACGGATAGAGAGGAATAGAGAGAGAGGGAGGGATAGGGAGAGAGAGATAGGGAGGGATGGAGAGAGAGAATGAGAGGGAGGGATAGAGAGAGAGAATGAGAGGGAGGGAGAGAGGGACAGACGGAAAGGGAGGGATAGAGAGAGAGACTGAAAGGGAGGGATAGAGAGAGAGACTGAGAGGGAGGGATAGAGACAGAGAGTGAGAGTGAGAGGATTGGAGAGAGTGAGAGGGACAGAGAGAGAGAGGGACATAGAGAAAGAGGGACAGAGAGGGAGAGAGCGAGACAGAGAGAGACAGAGAGGGACAGACAGAGAGAGAGATAGGGACAGAGAGAGAGAAAGGGGCAGAGAGAGAGAAAGGGGACAGAGAGAGAGAGAGAGGGACAGAGAGAGCGAGGGACAGAGAGAGACAGAGAGACAGAGAGACAGAAAGACAGACAGAGAGAGAACCAGAGAGAGAGAGAGAGTCAGAGAGAGACAGAGGGATGGAGGGACAGAGGGACAGAGGGACAGAGGGGGACGGAGAGGGACAGAAAGAGAGAGAGACAGAGAGAGATGGAGGGACAGATGGACAGAGAGAGGGACAGACAGAGGGAGAGAGAGGGACAGAGAGAGAGAGGGAGGGTTAGAGAGAGAGAGAGGGAGGGACAGAGAGGGAGGGACAGAGAGAGAGAGGGATATACAGAGAGAGAGATATAGAGAGAGAGAGAGGGATAGAGAGAGAGAGAGAGAGAGGGAGGGATAGAGAGAGAGAGGGAGGGGTAGAGAGAGAGAGAGAGCGACAGAGAGAGAGAGAGGAACAGAGAGAGAGAGAGGGACAGATAGAGAGAGGGGACAGAGAGAGAGAGAGTGAGGGACAGCGAGAGAGAGGGACAGAGAGGGAGAGAGAGGGACAGAGAGCGAGGGACAGAGAGAGAGGGGGACAGAGAGCGAGAGAGGGACAGAGAGGGACAGAGAGAGAGGGACAGTGAGAGAGAGGGATAGAGAGACAGAAAGTGACAGAGCGGGACAGAGAGAGACAGAAAGAGAGGGAAAGAGGGACAAACAGAGAGAGAGAGAGGGACAGACAGAGAGAGAGAAAGGGACAGACAGACAGAGAGGGGGATAGAGAGAGAGAGGGGGATAGAGAGAGAGACAGAGAGACAGAGACATAGAGAGAGAGAGAGGGACAGAGAGAAAGAGACAGAAAGACAGCGGGAAGGATAGAGAGAGAGAGAGGGACAGAGGTTGAGAGAGGGAGGGATAGAGAGAGAGAGAGTGAGGGAGGGATAGAGAGAGAGAGAGAGGGAGGGATAGAGAGAGAGAGGGACAGAGAGGAAGGGATATAGAGAGAGGGATAGAGAGCGAGAGAGAGAGGGAGGGATAGAGAGAGGGAGGGATAGAGATAGAGAGGGAGAGATAGAGAGAGAGGGTGGGATAGAGAGAGAGAGTGGGAGGGGTAGAGAGAGATGGGGAGGGATAGAGAGAGAGAGAAAAGGAGGGATAGAGAGAGAGAGAGGGAGGGAGGGATAGAGAGAGAGAGAGAGAGAGGGATAGAGAGAGAGGGACAGAGATGGAGGGATATAGAGAGAGGGATAGAGAGCGAGATAGAGAGGGAGGGATAGAGAGAGAGGGTGGGAAAGAGAGAGAGAGAGAGAGAGTGGGAGGGATAGCGAGAGAGACGGAGGGATAGAAAGAGAGAGAAAAGGAGGGATAGAGAGAGAGAGAGGAAAGGAGGGATAGAGAGAGAGAGGGGGCAAGATAGAGAGAGAGAGGGAGGGATAGTGAGAGAGACAAATGGAGGGATGGAGAGAGAGTGAGGGATAGAGAGAGAGAGTGGAATAGAGAGGGATAGAGTGAGAGAGAGGGATAGAGAGAGAGAGAGAGAGGGAGGGATAGGGAGAGAAAGAGGGAGGTATAGAGAGAGAGAGAGATAGGGAGGGATGGAGAGAGAGAATGAGAGGGAGGGATAGAGAGAGAGAATGAGAGGGAGGGAGAGAGGGACAGACTGAAAGGGAGGGATAGAGAGAGAGACTGAGAGGGAGGGATAGAGACAGAGACTGAGAGTGAGAGGAACAGAGAGAGTGAGAGGGACAGAGAGAGAGAGGGACATAGAGAAAGAGGGACAGAGAGGGAGAGAGCGAGACAGAGAGAGACAGAGAGGGACAGACAGAGAGAGAGATAGGGACAGAGAGAGAGAAAGGGGCAGAGAGAGAGAAAGGGGACAGAGAGAGAGAGAGAGGGACAGAGAGAGAGGGACAGAGAGAGCGAGGGACAGAGAGAGACAGAGAAACAGAGACAGAGAGACAGACAGAGAGAGAACCAGAGAAGAGACAGAGAGTCAGAGAGAGACAGAGGGATGGAGGGACAGAGGGACAGAGGGGGACGGAGAGGGACAGAAAGAGAGAGAGACAGCGAGAGATGGAGGGACAGATGGACAGAGAGAGGGACAGACAGAGGGAGAGAGAGGGACAGAGAGAGAGAGGGAGGGTTAGAGAGAGAGAGAGGGAGGGACAGAGAGGGAGGGACAGAGAGAGAGAGGGATATACAGAGAGAGAGAGATATATAGAGAGAGAGAGGGACAGATAGAGAGAGGGGACAGAGAGAGAGAGAGTGAGGGACAGCGAGAGAGAGGGACAGAGAGGGAGAGAGAGGGACATTGAGCGAGGGACAGAGAGAGAGGGGGACAGAGAGCGAGAGAGGGACAGAGAGGGACAGAGAGAGAGGGACAGTGAGAGAGAGGGATAGAGAGACAGAAAGTGACAGAGCGGGACAGAGGGAGACAGAAAGAGAGGGAAAGAGGGACAAACAGAGAGAGAGAGAGGGACAGACAGAGAGAGAGAAAGGGACAGACAGAGAGAGAGGGGGATAGAGAGAGAGAGGAGGATAGAGAGAGAGACAGAGAGACAGAGACATAGAGAGAGAGAGAGGGACAGAGAGAAAGAGACAGAAAGACAGCGAGAGGGATAGAGAGAGAGAGAGGGACAGAGGTTGAGAGAGGGAGGGATAGAGAGAGAGAGAGTGAGGGAGGGATAGAGAGAGAGAGAGAGGGAGGGATAGAGAGAGAGAGGGACAGAGAGGAAGGGATATAGAGAGAGGGATAGAGAGCGAGAGAGAGAGGGAGGGATAGAGAGAGGGAGGGATAGAGATAGAGAGGGAGAGATAGAGAGAGAGGGTGGGATAGAGAGAGAGAGTGGGAGGGATAGAGAGAGAGGGGGAGGGATAGAGAGAGAGAGAAAAGGAGGGATAGAGAGAGAGAGAGGGAGGGAGGGATAGAGAGAGAGAGAGAGGGAGGGATAGAGAGAGAGAGGGACAGAGAGGGAGGGATATAGAGAGAGGGATAGAGAGCGAGATAGAGAGGGAGGGATAGAGAGAGGGAGGGATAGAGATAGAGAGGGAGAGATAGAGAGAGGGGGAGGGATAGAGAGAGAGAGAAAAGGAGGGATAGCGAGAGAGAGAGGGAGGGAGGGATAGAGAGAGAGAGAGAGGGAGGGATAGAAAGAGAGAGGGACAGAGAGGGAGGGATATAGAGAGAGGGATAGAGAGCGAGATAGAGAGGGAGGGATAGAGAGAGAGGGTGGGATAGAGAGAGAGAGAAATGGAGGGAGGGATAGAGAGAGAGGGAGGGAGGGATAGAGAGAGAGAGAGGGGAAGATAGAGAGGGATAGAGTGAGAGAGAGGGATAGAGAGAGAGAGAGAGAGAGACGAGGGATAGGGAGAGAAAGAGGGAGGTATAGACAGAGAGAGATAGGGAGGGATGGAGAGAGAGAATGAGAGGGAGGGTTAGAGAGAGAGAATGAGAGGGAGGGAGAGAGGGACAGACTGAAAGGGAGGGATAGAGAGAGAGACTGAGAGGGAGGGATAGAGAGAGAGACTGAGAGGGAGGGATATAGACAGAGACTGAGAGTGAGAGGAACAGAGAGAGTGAGAGGGACAGAGAGAGAGAGGGACATAGAGAAAGAGGGACAGAGAGGGAGAGAGCGAGACAGAGAGAGACAGAGAGGGACAGACAGAGAGAGAGATAGGGACAGAGAGAGAGAAAGGGGCAGAGAGAGAGAAAGGGGACAGAGAGAGAGAGAGGGACAGAGAGAGAGGGACAGAGATAGAGAGGGACAGAGAGAGAGACAGAGAGACAGAGACAGAGAGAGAGAGAGAGGGACAGAGGGAGAGAGATAGAGAGACACCTGGCGGGATAGAGAGAGAGAGAGGGAGGGATAGAGAGAGAGAGAGGGACAGAGGTTGAGAGAGGGAGGGATAGAGAGAGAGAGAGTGAGGGAGGGATAGAGAGAGAGAGAGAGAGGGTGGGAAAGAGAGAGGGACAGAGAGAGAGAGAGAGGGCGGGCAGAGAGAGAGAGTGGGACAGAGAAAGATTGAGAGGGACAGAGAGAGAGAGGGACAGAGAGAGAGGGAGGGACAGAGAGAGAGGGAGGGATAGAGTTAGAGGGTGGGACAGAGAGAGAGAGGGACAGAGAGACAGAGAAACAGAGAGACAGAGACAGAGAGACAGAGAGACAGAGACAGAGAGACAGAAAGAGGGAGAGGGAGGGATAGAGAGAGAGAGAGAGGGAGGGATAGAGGGAGAGAGAGAGCGAGGGATAGAGAGAGAGAGTGAGAGGGAGGGATAGAGAGAGAGAGATGGAGGGATAGAGAGAGAGAGATGGAGGGATGGAGAGAGATGGAGGGATAGAGAGAGAGAGAGGGAGGGATAGAGAGAGGGAGGGAGGGATAGAGAGAGAGAGAGAGCGAGGGATAGAGAGAGAGTGAGATGGAGGGATGGAGAGAGAGGGAGGGATGGAGAGAGAGCGGAATAGAGAGGGATAGAGTGAGAGAGAGGGATAGAGAGAGAAAGGGATAGAGAGAAAGAAAGAGAGGGGGATAGAGAGAGAGAGGGATAGAGAGAGAGAGAGAGAGGGAGGGATAGAGAGAGAGAGAGGGATAGAGGGATAGAGAGAGAGAGAGAGGGATAGAGGGATAGAGAGAGTTGGATAGAGAGAGAGAGAGAGAGGGAGGGATAGAGAGAGAGTTGGAGTGATGGAGAGAGAGAGAGAGAGGGACAGAGAGAGAATAGAGACAGAGAGAGCAGGAGAGATAGAGAGAGACAGAGAGACAGAGGGACAGAGAGGGACAGAGAGAGACAGAGAGAGACAGAGAGACACAGAGAGACAGAGAGGGACAGACAGAGAGACAGAAAGGGACAGACAGAGAGAGAGAGAGGGTCAGAGAGAGAGAGAAATGGACAGAGAGAGAGAGAGGGTCAGAGAGAGAGAGGGACAGAGAGAGAGAGAGAGAGGATCAGAGAGAGAGAGAAATGGACAGAGAGAGAGAGAGGGACAGAGAGAGAGAGAGACAGAGAGAGAGAGAGAGGGACAGAGAGAGAGAGACGGACAGAGAGAGATAGGGGACAGAGAGAGAAAGGGCTAGAGAGTGAGAGAGGGAGGGATAGAGAGAGAGAAAGAGAGGGAGCAGGAGGGATAGAGAGAGAGGGAGGGACAGAGAGAGAGGGGGAGGGACAGAGAGAGAGAGAGACGGATGGACAGAGAGAGAGGGAGGCATAGAGAGAGAGAGGGAGGGATAGAGATAGAGAGAGGGAGAGAGAGGGGAGGGACAGAGAGAGAGAGGGAGGAAGGGATAGAAAGAGAGAGAGAGGCAGGGACAGAGAGAGAGAGAGGCAGGGATAGAGAGAGAGAGTGGGAGGGATAGAGAGAGAGAGAGGGAGTGCGAGAGATAGAGAGTGGGAGGGATAGAGAGAGAGAGGGAGGGCTAGAGAAAGAGAGAGAGAGAGAGGGATAGAGAGAGAGAGAGGGAGGGATAGAGAGAGAGGGTGGGATAGAGAGAGAGAGGGATAGAGAGTGAGAGGGATAGATAGAGAGAGGGATAGAGAGAGAGAGGGATAGAGAGAGAGAGGAACAGAGAGAGTGAGAGAGAGTGGGAGGGAAGGATAGAGATAGAGAAAGGAAGGGATAGAGAGGGAGATTGGGAGGGACTGAGAGAGAGAGAGAGCGGGTGGGATAGAGAGAGAGAGAGAGGGAGGGATAGAGAGAGAGTGAGAGAGAGAGGGAGGGAGCGATTGACAGAAAGAAAGCGATGGATAGACAGGGAGAGAGGGAGGGACAGAGAGAGAGAGAGGGAGGGATAGCGAGAGAGGGAGGGATAGAGAGAGAGAGAGGGTGGGATAGAGAGAGAGGGTGGGATAGAGAGAGAGAGAGGGATAGAGAGTGAGAGGGATAGATAGAGAGAGGGATAGATAGAGAGAGGAATAGAGAGAGAGAGGGATAGAGAGAGAGAAAGAGGGAGGGATAGGGAGAGGAACAGAGAGAGTGAGAGAGAGTGGGAGGGGGGGGATAGAGATAGAGAAAGGGAGGGATAGAGAGGGAGAGAGGGAAGGATTGAGAGAGAGAGAGATGGAGGGATAGAGAGAGAGAGAGGGATAGAGGGATAGAGAGAGAGACTGAGAGGGAGGGATAGAGAGAGAGACTGAGAGGGAGGGATAGAGACAGAGACTGAGAGTGAGAGGAACAGAGAGAGTGAGAGGGACAGAGAGAGAGAGGGACATAGAGAAAGAGGGACAGAGAGGGAGAGAGCGAGACAGAGAGAGACAGAGAGGGACAGACAGAGAGAGAGATAGGGACAGAGAGAGAGAAAGGGGCAGAGAGCGAGAAAGGGGACAGAGAGAGAGAGGGACAGAGAGAGCGAGGGACAGAGAGAGACAGAGAAACAGAGAGACAGAGAGATTTACAGAGAGAGAACCAGAGAGAGACAGAGAGTCAGAGAGAGACAGAGGGATGGAGGGACAGAGGGACAGAGGGACAGAGGGGGACGGAGAGAGACAGAAAGAGAGAGAGACAGAGAGAGTTGGAGGGACAGATGGACAAAGAGAGGGACAGACAGAGGGAGAGAGAGGGACAGAGAGAGAGAGGGAGGGTTAGAGAGAGAGAGAGGGTGGGACAGAGAGGGAGGGACAGAGAGAGAGAGGGATATACAGAGAGAGAGAGATATAGAGAGAGAGAGAGGGATAGAGAGAGAGAGAGAGAGAGGGAGGGATAGAGAGAGAGAGGGAGGGGTAGAGAGAGAGAGAGAGAGCGACAGAGAGAGAGAGAGGAACAGAGAGAGAGAGAGGGACAGATAGAGAGAGGGGACAGAGAGAGAGAGAGTGAGGGACAGCGAGAGAGAGGGACAGAGAGGGAGAGAGAGGGACAGAGAGCGAGGGACAGAGAGAGAGGGGGACAGAGAGCGAGAGAGGGACAGAGAGGGACAGAGAGAGAGGGACAGTGAGAGAGAGGGATAGAGAGACAGAAAGTGACCGAGCGGGACAGAGAGTGACAGCAAGAGAGGGAAAGAGGGACAAACAGAGAGAGAGAGAGAGACAGACAGAGAGAGAGAAAGGGACAGACAGAGAGAGAGGGGGATAGAGAGAGAGAGGAGGATAGAGACAGAGACAGAGAAACAGAGACATAGAGAGAGAGAGAGGGACAGAGAGAAAGAGACAGAAATACAGCGGGAGGGATAGAGAGAGAGAGAGGGACAGAGGTTGAGAGAGGGAGGGTTAGAGAGAGAGAGAGAGTGAGGGAGGGATAGAGAGAGAGAGAGAGAGGAGGGATAGAGAGAGGGAGGGACAGAGAGGAAGGGATATAGAGAGAGGGATAGAGAGCGAGAGAGAGAGGGAGGGATAGAGAGAGGGAGGGATAGAGATAGAGAGGGAGAGATAGAGAGAGAGGGTGGGATAGAGAGAGAGAGTGGGAGGGATAGAGAGAGAGCGGGAGGGATAGAGAGAGAGAGAAAAGGAGGGATAGCGAGAGAGAGAATGAGAGGGAGGGATAGAGAGAGAGAGAGAGAGGGATAGAGAGAGAGGGACAGAGAGGGAGGGATATAGAGAGAGGGATAGAGAGTGAGATAGAGAGGGAGGGAGAGAGAGAGAGGGTGGGATAGAGAGAGAAAGAGAGAGAGTGGGAGGGATAGAGAGAGAAAAGGAGGGATAGAGAGAGAGAGAAATGGAGGGAGGGATAGAGAGAGAGGGAGGGAGGGACAGAGAGGAGAGAGAGGGGAAGGATAGAGAGGGATAGAGTGAGAGAGAGGGATAGAGAGAGAGAGAGAGAGAGAGGGAGGGATAGGGAGAGAAAGAGGGGAGGTATAGAGAGAGAGAGATAGGGAGGGATGGAGAGAGAGAATGAGAGGGAGGGATAGAGAGAGAGAATGAGAGGGAGGGAGAGAGGGACAGACTGAAAGGGAGGGATACAGAGAGAGACTGAGAGTGAGAGGAACAGAGAGAGAGACTGAGAGGGAGGGATAGAGACAGAGACTGAGAGTGAGAGGAAACAGAGAGTGTGAGAGATAGACAGAAAGAAAGCGATGGATAGAGAGGGAGAGAGGGAGGGACAGAGAGAGAGAGAGAAGGAGGGATAGAGAGAGAGGGAGGGATAGGAGAGAGAGAGGGTGGGATAGAGAGAGAGGGTGGGATAGAGAGAGAGAGAGGGATAGAGAGTGAGAGGGATAGAGAGAGAGGGATAGAGAGAGAGAGGGATAGAGAGAGGGAGGAACAGAGAGAGTGAGAGAGAGTGGAGGGAAGGATAGAGATAGAGAAAGGAAGGGATAGAGAGGGAGAGAGGGAGGGATTGAGAGAGAGAGAGAGAGAGGGAGTGATAGAGAGAGAGAGAGGGAGGGATAGAGAGAGAGTGAGAGAGAGAGGGAGGGAGCGATAGACAGAAAGAAAGCGATGGATAGAGAGGGAGAGAGGGAGGGACAGAGAGAGAGAGAGGGAGGGATAGCGAGAGAGGGATGGACAGAGAGAGAGAGAGGGTGGGATAGAGAGAGAGGGCAGGATAGAGAGAGAGGAATAGAGGGAGAGAGGGATAGAGAGAGAGAAGAGGGAGGGATAGAGAGAGGAACAGAGAGAGTGAGAGAGAGTGGGAGGGGGGGGATAGAGATAGAGAAAGGGAGGGATAGAGAGGGAGAGAGGGAAGGATTGAGAGAGAGAGAGAGGGAGGGATAGAGAGAGAGAGAGGGATAGAGGGATAGAGAGAGAGACTGAGAGGAGGGATAGAGAGAGAGACTGAGAGGGAGGGGATAGAGACAGAGACTGAGAGTGAGAGGAACAGAGAGAGTGAGATGGACAGAGAGAGAGAGGGACATAGAGAAAGAGGGACAGAGAGGGAGAGAGCGAGACAGAGAGAGACAGAGAGGGACAGACAGAGAGAGAGATAGGGACAGAGAGAGAGAAAGGGTCAGAGAGAAGAGAAAGGGGACAGAGAGAGAGAGAGGGACAGAGAGAGAGGGACAGAGATAGAGAGGGACAGAGAGAGAGACAGAGAGACAGAGACAGAGAGAGAGAGAGAGAGAGGGACAGAGAGAGAGAGAGGAGAGACAGAGAGAGAGAGGAGAGGGACAGAGAGAGAGAGACGGACAGAGAGAGATAGGGGACAGAGAGAGAAAGGGCTAGAGAGTGAGAGAGGGAGGGATAGAGAGAGAGAAAGAGAGGGAGCAGGAGGGATAGAGAGAGAGGGAGGGGACAGAGAGAGAGGGGAGGGACAGAGAGAGAGAGAGACGGATGGACAGAGAGAGAGGGAGGCATAGAGAGAGAGAGGGAGGGATTAGAGATAGAGAGAGGAGAGAGAGGGGAGGGACAGAGAGAGAGAGGGAGGAAGGGATAGAAAGAGAGAGAGAGGCAGGGACAGAGAGAGAGAGAGGCAGGGATAGAGAGAGAGAGTGGGAGGGATAGAGAGAGAGAGAGGGAGTGCGAGAGATAGAGAGTGTGAGGGATAGAGAGAGAGAGGGAGGGCTAGAGAAAGAGAGAGAGAGAGAGAGAGGGATAGAGAGAGAGAGAGGGAGGGATAGAGAGAGAGGGTGGGATAGAGAGAGAGAGGGATAGAGAGTGAGAGGGATAGATAGAGAGAGGGATAGAGAGAGAGAGGGATAGAGAGAGAGAGGAACGAGAGAGTGAGAGAGAGTGGGAGGGAAGGATAGAGATAGAGAAAGGAAGGGATAGAGAGGGAGATTGGGAGGGACTGAGAGAGAGAGAGAGAGGGTGGATAGAGAGAGAGAGAGGGAGGGATAGAGAGAGAGTGAGAGAGAGAGGGAGGGAGCGATAGACAGAAAGAAAGCGATGGATAGACAGGGAGAGAGGGAGGGACAGAGAGAGAGAGAGGGAGGGATAGCGAGAGAGGGAGGGATAGAGAGAGAGAGAGGGTGGGGATAGAGAGAGAGGGTGGGATAGAGAGAGAGAGAGGGATAGAGAGTGAGAGGGATAGATAGAGAGAGGGATAGATAGAGAGAGGAATAGAGAGAGAGAGGGATAGAGAGAGAGAAAGAGGGAGGGATAGAGAGAGGAACAGAGAGAGTGAGAGAGAGTGGGAGGGGGGGATAGAGATAGAGAAAGGGAGGGATAGAGAGGGAGAGAGGGAAGGATTGAGAGAGAGAGAGATGGAGGGATAGAGAGAGAGAGAGGGATAGAGGGATAGAGAGAGAGACTGAGAGGGAGGGATAGAGAGAGAGACTGAGAGGGAGGGATAGAGACCGAGACTGAGAGTGAGAGGAACAGAGAGAGTGAGAGGGACAGAGAGAGAGAGGGACATAGAGAAAGAGGGACAGAGAGGGAGAGAGCGAGACAGAGAGAGACAGAGAGGGACAGACAGAGAGAGAGATAGGGACAGAGAGAGAGAAAGGGGCAGAGAGCGAGAAAGGGGACAGAGAGAGAGAGAGAGGGACAGAGAGAGCGAGGGACAGAGAGAGACAGAGAAACAGAGAGACAGAGAGATTTACAGAGAGAGAACCAGAGAGAGACAGAGAGTCAGAGAGAGACAGAGGGATGGAGGGACAGAGGGACAGAGGGACAGAGGGGGGACGGAGAGAGACAGAAAGAGAGAGAGACAGAGAGAGGTTGGAGGGACAGATGGACAAAGAGAGGGACAGACAGAGGGGAGAGAGAGGGACAGAGAGAGAGAGGGAGGGTTAGAGAGAGAGAGAGGGTGGGACAGAGAGGGAGGGACAGAGAGAGAGAGGGATATACAGAGAGAGAGAGATATAGAGAGAGAGAGAGGGATAGAGAGAGAGAGAGAGAGAGGGAGGGATAGAGAGAGAGAGGGAGGGGTAGAGAGAGAGAGAGAGAAGAGCGACAGAGAGAGAGAGAGGAACAGAGAGAGAGAGAGGGACACATAGAGAGAGGGGACAGAGAGAGAGAGAGTGAGGGACCAGCGAGAGAGAGGGACAGAGAGGGAGAGAGAGGGACAGAGAGCGAGGGACAGAGAGAGAGGGGGACAGAGAGCGAGAGAGGGACAGAGAGGGACAGAGAGAGAGGGACAGTGAGAGAGAGGGATAGAGAGACAGAAAGTGACCGAGCGGGACAGAGACTGACAGCAAGAGAGGGAAAGAGGGACAAACAGAGAGAGAGAGAGGGACAGACAGAGAGAGAGAAAGGGACAGACAGAGAGAGAGGGGGATAGAGAGAGAGAGGAGGATAGAGACAGAGACAGAGAGACAGAGACATAGAGAGAGAGAGAGGGACAGAGAGAAAGAGACAGAAATACAGCGGGAGGGATAGAGAGAGAGAGAGGGACAGAGGTTGAGAGAGGGAGGGGATAGAGAGAGAGAGAGAGTGAGGGAGGGATAGAGAGAGAGAGAGAGGGAGGGATAGAGAGAGGGAGGGACAGAGAGGAAGGGATATAGAGAGAGGGATTAGAGAGCGAGAGAGAGAGGGAGGGATAGAGAGAGGGAGGGATAGAGATAGAGAGGGAGAGATAGAGAGAGAGGGTGGGATAGAGAGAGAGAGTGGGAGGGATAGAGAGAGAGCGGGAGGGATAGAGAGAGAGAGAAAAGGAGGGATAGCGAGAGAGAGAATGAGAGCGAGGGATAGAGAGAGAGAGAGAGAGAGGGATAGAGAGAGAGGGACAGAGAGGGAGGGATATAGAGAGAGGGATAGAGAGTGAGATAGAGAGGGAGGGAGAGAGAGAGAGGGTGGGATAGAGAGAGAAAGAGAGAGAGTGGGAGGGATAGAGAGAGAAAAGGAGGGATAGAGAGAGAGAGAAATGGAGGGAGGGATAGAGAGAGAGGGAGGGAGGGACAGAGAGAGAGAGAGGGGAAGATAGAGAGGGATAGAGTGAGAGAGAGGGATAGAGAGAGAGAGAGAGAGAGGGAGGGATAGGGAGAGAAAGAGGGAGGTATAGAGAGAGAGAGATAGGGAGGGATGGAGAGAGAGAATGAGAGGGAGGGATAGAGAGAGAGAATGAGAGGGAGGGAGAGAGGGACAGACTGAAAGGGAGGGATACAGAGAGAGACTGAGAGTGAGAGGAACAGAGAGAGAGACTGAGAGGAGGGATAGAGACAGAGACTGAGAGTGAGGAGGAACAGAGAGTGTGAGAGGGCCAGAGAGAGAGAGGGGACATAGAGAAAGAGGGACAGAGAGGGAGAGAGCGAGACAGAGAGAGACAGAGAGGGACAGACAGAGAGAGAGATAGGGACAGAGAGAGAGAAAGGGGGCAGAGAGAGAGAAAGGGGACAGAGAGAGAGAGAGGGACAGAGAGAGAGGGACAGAGATAGAGAGGGACAGAGAGAGAGACAGAGAGACAGAGACAGAGAGAGAGAGAGAGGGACAGAGGGAGAGAGATAGAGAGACACCTGGCGGGATAGAGAGAGAGAGAGGGAGGGATTAGAGAGAGAGAGAGGGACAGAGGTTGAGAGAGGGAGGGATAGAGAGAGAGAGAGTGAGGGAGGGATAGAGAGAGAGAGAGAGAGGGGTGGGAAAGAGAGAGGGACAGAGAGAGAGAGAGAGTGGGGCAGAGAGAGAGAGAGAGTGGGACAGAGAAAGATTGAGAGGGACAGAGAGAGAGAGGGACAGAGAGAGAGGGAGGGACAGAGAGAGAGGGAGGGATAGAGTTAGAGGGTGGGACAGAGAGAGAGAGGGACAGAGAGACAGAGAAACAGAGAGGACAGAGACAGAGAGACAGAGAGACAGAGACAGAGAGACAGAAAGAGGGAGAGGGAGGGATAGAGAGAGAGAGAGAGGGAGGGATAGAGGGAGAGAGAGAGCGAGGGATAGAGAGAGAGAGTGAGAGGAGGGATAGAGAGAGAGAGGGAGGGATAGAGAGAGGGAAGGGAGGGATAGAGAGAGAGAGAGAGCGAGGGATAGAGAGAGAGTGAGATGGAGGGATGGAGAGAGAGGGAGGGATGGAGAGAGAGCGGAATAGAGAGGGATAGAGTGAGAGAGAGGGATAGAGAGAGAAAGGGATAGAGAGAAAGAAAGAGAGGGGGATAGAGAGAGAGAGGGATAGAGAGAGAGAGAGAGAGGGAGGGATAGAGAGAGAGAGAGGGATAGAGGGATAGAGAGAGAGAGTGAGGGATAGAGGGATAGAGAGAGTTGGATAGAGAGAGAGAGAGAGAGGGAGGGATAGAGAGAGAGTTGGAGTGATGGAGAGAGAGAGAGAGAGGGACAGAGAGAGAATAGAGACAGAGAGAGCAGGAGAGATAGAGAGACACAGAGAGACAGAGGGGACAGAGAGGGACAGAGAGAGACAGAGAGACACAGAGAGACAGAGAGGGACAGACAGAGAGACAGAGAGGGACAGGACAGAGAGAGAGAGAGGGTCAGAGAGAGAGAGAATTGGACAGAGAGAGAGAGAGGGGTCAGAGAGAGAGAGGGACAGAGAGAGAGAGAGAGAGGATCAGAGAGAGAGAGAAATGGACAGAGAGAGAGAGAGGGGACAGAGAGAGAGAGAGAGAGACAGAGAGAGAGAGAGAGGGACAGAGAGAGAGAGACGGACAGAGAGAGATAGGGGACAGAGAGAGAAAGGGCTAGAGAGTGAGAGAGGGAGGGATAGAGAGAGAGAAAGAGAGGGAGCAGGAGGGATAGAGAGAGAGGGAGGGACAGAGAGAGAGGGGGAGGGACAGAGAGAGAGAGAGACGGATGGACAGAGAGAGAGGGAGGCATAGAGAGAGAGAGGGAGGGATAGAGATAGAGAGAGGGAGAGAGAGGGGAGGGACAGAGAGAGAGAGGGAGGAAGGGATAGAAAGAGAGGAGAGAGGCAGGGACAGAGAGAGAGAGGAGGCAGGGACAGAGAGAGAGAGAGGCAGGGATAGAGAGAGAGAGTGGGTGGGATAGAGAGAGAGAGAGGGAGTGCGAGAGATAGAGAGTGGGAGGGATAGAGAGAGAGAGGGAGGGCTAGAGAAGAGAGAGACGATGACGATGAGAGGAAATAGAGAGAGAAGGGAGGGATAGAGAGAGAGGGTAGAGAGAGGAGGGATAGAGGTGAGAGGGAGTAGAGAGGGGATAGGAGAGAGGAGATGGTGATAGATAGAGAGAGAGAGGATAGAGGAGTGGATGATGGGATAGATAGAGATATGATGGGATAAGATAGAGAGAGGGATGGAGATAGAGAGAGAGAGGAACAGAGAGAGTGAGAGAGAGTGGGAGGGAAGGATAGAGATAGAGAAAGGAAGGGATAGAGAGGGAGATTGGGAGGACTGAGAGAGAGAGAGAGAGAGAGGGTGGGATAGAGAGAGAGAGAGGGAGGGATAGAGAGAGAGGAGAGAGAGAGGGAGGGAGCGATAGACAGAAAGAAAGCGATGGATAGACAGGGAGAGAGGGAGGGACAGAGAGAGAGAGAGGGAGGGGATAGCGAGAGAGGGAGGGATAGAGAGAGAGAGAGGGTGGGATAGAGAGAGAGGGTGGGATAGAGAGAGAGAGAGGGATAGAGAGTGAGAGGGGATAGATAGAGAGAGGGATAGATAGAGAGTAGGAATAGAGGGAGAGAGGGATAGAGAGAGAGAAAGAGGGAGGGATAGAGAGAGGAACAGAGAGAGTGAGAGAGAGTGGGAGGGGGGGATAGAGATAGAGAAAGGGAGGGATAGAGAGGGAGAGAGGGAAGGATTGAGAGAGAGAGAGAGGGTGGGATAGAGGAGAGAGAGAGGGAGGGATAAAGATAGAGAGAGGGGTGGGATAGAGAGAGAGAGGAGAGACGGATAGAGAGGAATAGATATAGAGAGAGGGATAGAGAGAGAGAGGGATAGGGAAATAGAGAGAGGGATAGAGAGAGAGAGAGAGGGATAGAGCGAGAGAGAGGGAGGGATAGAGAGAGAGAAAGAGGGAGGGACAGAGAGAGACAGAGGGATAGAGAGAGGGAGAGAGAGACAGAGAGAGGGAGAGAGAGACAGAGACAGAGAGAGAGACAGACAGTGAGAGAGACAAGAGAGACAGATAGAGAGAGACAGAAAGAGAGAGACAGAAAGAGAGAGACAGAAGAGAGAGACAGAGAAAGAGACAGAGAGAGAGAGGGACAGAGAGAGTGACAGAGAGAGGGGACAGAGAGAGGGACAGAGAGAGGGATGGAGGGACAGAGAGAGAGACAGAGAGAGAGACAGAGAGTGGGATGGAGGGACACAGGGACACAGACAGTGAGAGAGATGGAGGGACGGAGGGACAGAGGGACAGAGGGACTGAGGGACAGAAGGACAGAGGGACAGACCAAGGGAGGGACAGACAGTCCCTCTCTCTGGTCTGTTCCTCTCTCAGAGAGAGAGAGAGGGGGACAGAGAGAGAGGGAGGGTTAGAGAGAGGGAGAGGAACTGAGAAGAGAGGAACAGATAGAGAGAGAGAGAGGGATTGAGTGAGAGAGAGGGAGGGATAGAGAGAGAGAGAGAGGGAGGATAAAGAGAGAGTGAGATAGAGAGGGAGGGATGGATAGAGAGAGAGAGGGATAGAGAGAGAGAGGGAGGGATAGAGAGAGAGGAACAGAGAGAGAGACAGGAAGGAGAGAGAGAGAGAGAGAGAGAGAGGGACAGAGGGGACAGAGAGACAGAGAGAGACAGAGAGAGAGAGACAGAGCGGGACAGAGAGGGAAAGAGAGGGACAGAGAGGGACAGAGAA
>JANJGN010003161.1:0-50193 GCA_026770705.1 Isurus oxyrinchus
CAGGATCGTAGGGGGGTACAGTGCAGGATCGTGGGGGGGTACAGTGTAGGATCGTGGGGGGGTACAGTGCAGGATCGTGAGGGGGTACAGTGCAGGATCGTGGGGGGGGTACAGTGCAGGATCGCAGGGGGGTACAGTGCAGGATCGTGGGGGGGTACAGTACAGGATTGCGGGGGGGGGTACAGTGCAGGATCGCGGGGGGGTACAGTACAGGATTGCGGGGGGGGTTCAGTGCAGGATCGTGGGGGGGTACAGTACAGGATTGCGGGGGGGTACAGTGCAGGATCGCGGGGGGTACAGTGCAGGATCGTGGGGGTTACAGTGCAGGATCGTGGGGGGACACAGTACAGGATCGCGGGGGGGGTACAGTGCAGGATCGCGGGGGGTACAGTGCAGGATCGTGGGGGGGTACAGTGCAGGATCGTGGGGGGGGGTACAGTGCAGGATCGCAGGGGGGTACAGTGCAGGATCGCGGGGGGGTACAGTGCAGGATCGTGGGGGGGGGGTACAGTGCAGGATCGCAGGGGGGTACAGTGCAGGATCGTGGGGGGGGGTACAGTGCAGGATCGCGGGGAGGTACAGGATCGTGGGGGGGGGGGGTACAGAGGAGGATCGCGGGGGGGTACAGTGGTGGATCGCGGGGGGGGTACAGTGGAGGATCGCGGGGGGGTACAGTGCAGGAACGCAGGGGGGGTACAGTGCAGGAACATGGGGGGGCACAGAGCAGGATCGTGGGGGGGGTACAGTGCAGGATCATGGGGGGGTACGGTGCAGGATCGTGGGGGGGGGGTACAGGATTGTGGGGGGGGGTACAGTGTAGGATCGCGGGGGGGTACTGTGCAGGATCGTGGGGGGGGGGGTACAGGATCGTGGGGGGGGTACAGTGTAGGATCGCGGGGGGGTACAGTGCAGGATCGCGGGGGGTACAGTGCAGGATCGTGAGGGGGGTACAGTGCAGGATCGCGGGGGGGTACAGTGCAGGATCGTGGGGGGGGTACAGTGCAGGATCGTGGGGGGGGTACAGTGCAGGATCGTGGGGGGGGGGGGATACAGTGCAGGATCGCAGGGGGGTACAGTGCAGGATCGTGGCGGGGGGGCACAGAGCAGGATCGTGGGGGGGGTACAGTGCAGGATCATGGGGGGGCACAGAGCAGGATCGTGGGGGGGTACGGTGCAGGATCGCGGGGGGTACAGTGCAGGATCGTGGGGGGGTACAGTGCAGGATCGTGGGGGGGGGTACAGTGCAGGATCGCAGGGGGGTACAGTGCAGGATCGCGGGGGGGTACAGTGCAGGATCGTGGGGGGGGTACAGTGCAGGATCGCAGGGGGGTACAGTGCAGGATCGTGGGGGGGGGGTACAGTGCAGGATCGCGGGGAGGTACAGGATCGTGGGGGGGGGGGTACAGTGGAGGATCGCGGGGGGGTACAGTGGAGGATCGCGGGGGGGTACAGTGGAGGATCGCGGGGGGGTACAGTGGAGGATCGCGGGGGGGGTACAGTGGAGGATCGCGGGGGGGTACAGTGGAGGATCGCGGGGGGGTACAGTGCAGGAACGCAGGGGGTGTACAGTGCAGGATCATGGGGGGGCACAGAGCAGGATCGTGGGGGGGGTACAGTGCAAGATCACGGGGGGGTACGGTGCAGGATCGTGGGGGGGGTACAGGATCGTGGGGGGGAGGTACAGTGTAGGATCGCGGGGGGGGTACAGTGCAGGATCGTGGGGGGGGGTACAGGATCGTGGGGGGGGGTACAGTGTAGGATCGCGGGGGGGTACAGGGCAGGATCGCGGGGGGTACAGTGCAGGATCGCGGGGGGTACAGTGCAGGATCGTGAGGGGGGTACAGTGCAGGATCGCGGGGGGGTACAGTGCAGGATCGTGGGGGGGGGTACAGTGCAGGATCGTGGGGGGGGTACAGTGCAGGATCGTGGGGGGGGGGTACAGTGCAGGATCGTGGGGGGGGGCATGTACAGTGCAGGATCGTAGGGGGGTACAGTGCAGGATCGTGGGGGGGGGGGTACAGTGCAGGATCGTGGGGGGGGGGGTACAGTGCAGGATCGTAGGGGGGGTACAGTGCAGGATCGTGGGGGGGGTGTACAGTGCAGGATCGTGGCGGGGGTACAGTGCAAGATTGCGGGGGGGTACAGTGCAGGATCGTGGGGGGTACAGGATCGTGGGGGGTACAGTGCAGGATCGCGGGGGGTACAGGATCGTGGGGGGGTACAGTGCAGGATCGTGGGGGGTACAGGATCGTGGGGGGTACAGTGCAGGATCGCGGGGGGTGGGGTACAGTGCAAGATCGCGGGGGGGGGTACAGTGCAGGATCGCGGGGGGTACAGTGCAGGATCGCGGTAGCAGGGGTACAGTGCAAGATTGCGGGGGGGTACAGTGCAGGATCGCGGGGGGTACAGTGCAGGATCGCGGGGGGGTACAGTGCAGGATCGCGGGGGGGTACAGTGCAGGATCGCGGGGGGGGTACAGTGCAGGATCGTGGGGGGGTACAGTGCAGGATCGCGGGGGGTGGGGGTACAGTGCAGGATCGCGGGGGGGTACAGTGCAGGATCGCGGGGGGGTACAGTGCAGGATCGCGGGGGGTACAGTGCAGGATCGCGGGGGGGTACAGTGCAGGATCGCGGGGGGGTACAGTGCAGGATCGTGGGGGGGGGTACAGTGCAGGATCGCAGGGGGGTACAGTGCAGGATCGCAGGGGGTGGGGTTACAGTGCAGGATCGCAGGGGGGTACAGTGCAGGATTGCGGGGGGGGGTACAGTGCAGGATTGCGGGGGAAGTACAGTGCAGGATCGCGGGGGGGTGTACAGTGCAGGATCACGGGAGAGGTCAGTGCAGGATCACGGGGGGGTACAGTGCAGGATCGCGGGAGAGGTCAGTGCAGGATCGCGGGGGTGTACAGTGCAGGATTGCGGGGGGGGGGGTACAGTGCAGGATCGCGGGAGAGGTCAGTGCAGGATCGCGGGGGTGTACAGTGCAGGATTGCGGGGGGGGGGGGGGCGTACAGTGCAGGATTGCAGAAGGGGAATAGTGCAGGATTGCGGGGGGGGGGTACGGTGCAGGATCGCGGCGGGGGGTACAGTGCAGGATCGTGGGGGGGGGGCATGTACAGTGCAGGATCGTAGGGGGGTACAGTGCAGGATCGTGGGGGGGGTACAGTGCAGGATTGCGGGGGGGGGGGGGGTTACAGTGCAGGATCGTGGGGGGGTACTGTGCAGGATTGTGGGGGGGGTACAGTGCAGAATCGTAGGGGGGGTACAGTGCAGGATCGTGGGGGGGGGTACAGTGCAGGATCGTGGCGGGGGTACAGTGCAGGATCGTAGGGCAGTACAGTGCAGGATCACGGGGGGTACAGTGCAGGATCGTGGGGGGGGTACAGTGCAGGATCGCAGGGGGGTACAGTGCAGGATCGTGGGGGGTACAGTACAGGATTGCGGGGGGGGGGGTACAGTGCAGGATCGCGGGGGGGTACAGTACAGGATTGCGGGGGGGGTTCAGTGCAGGATCGTGGGGGGGTACAGTACAGGATTGCGGGGGGGTACAGTTGCAGGATCGCGGGGGGTACAGTGCAGGATCGTGGTGGGGTACAGTGCAGGATCGTGGGGGGGTACAGTACTGGATCGCGGGGGGGGGTACAGTGCAGGATCGCGGGGGGTACAGTGCAGGATCGTGGGGGGGTACAGTGCAGGATCGTGGGGGGGGGTACAGTGCAGGATCGCAGGGGGGTACAGTGCAGGATCGCGGGGGGGTACAGTGCAGGATCGTGGGGGGGGGTACAGTGCAGGATCGCAGGGGGGTACAGTGCAGGATCGTGGGGGGGGGTACAGTGCAGGATCGCGGGGAGGTACAGGATCGTGGGGGGGGGGTACAGTGGAGGATCGCGGGGGGGTACAGTGGTGGATCGCGGGGGGGGTACAGTGGAGGATCGCGGGGGGGTACAGTGCAGGAACGCAGGGGGGGGTACAGTGCAGGAACATGGGGGGGCACAGAGCAGGATCGTGGGGGGGGTACAGTGCAGGATCATGGGGGGGTACGGTGCAGGATCGTGGGGGGGGGGTACAGGATTGTGGGGGGGGTTACAGTGTAGGATCGCGGGGGGGTACTGTGCAGGATCGTGGGGGGGGGGTACAGGATCGTGGGGGGGGGTACAGTGTAGGATCGCGGGGGGGTACAGTGCAGGATCGCGGGGGGTACAGTGCAGGATCGTGAGGGGGGTACAGTGCAGGATCGCGGGGGGTACAGTGCAGGATCGTGGGGGGGGGTACAGTGCAGGATCGTGGGGGGGGTACAGTGCAGGATCGTGGGGGGGGGGGTACAGTGCAGGATCGCAGGGGGGTACAGTGCAGGATCGTGGCGGGGGGGCACAGAGCAGGATCGTGGGGGGGGGTACAGTGCAGGATCGTGGGGGGGGGTACAGTGCAGGATCGCGGGGAGGTACAGGATCGTGGGGGGGGGGGTACAGTGGAGGATCGCGGGGGGGTACAGTGGAGGATCGCGGGGGGGTACAGTGGAGGATCGCGGGGGGGTACAGTGGAGGATCGCGGGGGGTACAGTGGAGGATCGCGGGGGGGTACAGTGGAGGATCGCGGGGGGGTACAGTGCAGGAACGCAGGGGGGGTACAGTGCAGGATCATGGGGGGGCACAGAGCAGGATCGTGGGGGGGGTACAGTGCAAGATCACGGGGGGGTACGGTGCAGGATCGTGGGGGGGGTACAGGATCGTGGGGGGGAGGTACAGTGTAGGATCGCGGGGGGGTACAGTGCAGGATCGTGGGGGGGGGTACAGGATCGTGGGGGGGGTACAGTGTAGGATCGCGGGGGGGTACAGGGCAGGATCGCGGGGGGTACAGTGCAGGATCGCGGGGGGTACAGTGCAGGATCGTGAGGGGGGTACAGTGCAGGATCGCGGGGGGGTACAGTGCAGGATCGTGGGGGGGGGGTACAGTGCAGGATCGTGGGGGGGGTACAGTGCAGGATCGTGGGGGGGGGGGTACAGTGCAGGATCGTGGGGGGGGGCATGTACAGTGCAGGATCGTAGGGGGGTACAGTGCAGGATCGTGGGGGGGGGGTACAGTGCAGGATCGTGGGGGGGGGGGTACAGTGCAGGATCGTAGGGGGGGTACAGTGCAGGATCGTGGGGGGGGTGTACAGTGCAGGATCGTGGCGGGGGTACAGTGCAAGATTGCGGGGGGGTACAGTGCAGGATCGTGGGGGGTACAGGATCGTGGGGGGTACAGTGCAGGATCGCGGGGGGTACAGGATCGTGGGGGGGTACAGTGCAGGATCGTGGGGGGTACAGGATCGTGGGGGGGTACAGTGCAGGATCGCGGGGGTGGGGTACAGTGCAAGATCGCGGGGGGGGGTACAGTGCAGGATCGCGGGGGGTACAGTGCAGGATCGCGGTAGCAGGGGTACAGTGCAAGATTGCGGGGGGGTACAGTGCAGGATCGCGGGGGGGTACAGTGCAGGATCGCGGGGGGGTACAGTGCAGGATCGCGGGGGGGTACAGTGCAGGATCGCGGGGGGGGTACAGTGCAGGATCGTGGGGGGGTACAGTGCAGGATCGCGGGGGGTGGGGTACAGTGCAGGATCGCGGGGGGGTACAGTGCAGGATCGCGGGGGGGTACAGTGCAGGATCGCGGGGGGTACAGTGCAGGATCGCGGGGGGGTACAGTGCAGGATCGCGGGGGGGTACAGTGCAGGATCGTGGGGGGGGGTACAGTGCAGGATCGCAGGGGGGTACAGTGCAGGATCGCAGGGGGTGGGGTACAGTGCAGGATCGCAGGGGGGTACAGTGCAGGATTGCGGGGGGGGGTACAGTGCAGGATTGCGGGGGAAGTACAGTGCAGGATCGCGGGGGGGGTGTACAGTGCAGGATCACGGGAGAGGTCAGTGCAGGATCACGGGGGGGTACAGTGCAGGATCGCGGGAGAGGTCAGTGCAGGATCGCGGGGGTGTACAGTGCAGGATTGCGGGGGGGGGGGTACAGTGCAGGATCGCGGGAGAGGTCAGTGCAGGATCGCGGGGGTGTACAGTGCAGGATTGCGGGGGGGGGGGGGGCGTACAGTGCAGGATTGCAGAAGGGGAATAGTGCAGGATTGCGGGGGGGGGTACGGTGCAGGATCGCGGCGGGGGGTACAGTGCAGGATCGTGGGGGGGGGGCATGTACAGTGCAGGATCGTAGGGGGTACAGTGCAGGATCGTGGGGGGGGTACAGTGCAGGATTGCGGGGGGGGGGGGGTTACAGTGCAGGATCGTGGGGGGGTACTGTGCAGGATTGTGGGGGGGGTACAGTGCAGAATCGTAGGGGGGGTACAGTGCAGGATCGTGGGGGGGGGTACAGTGCAGGATCGTGGCGGGGGTACAGTGCAGGATCGTAGGGCAGTACAGTGCAGGATCACGGGGGGTACAGTGCAGGATCGTGGGGGGAGTACAGTGCAGGATCGCAGGGGGGTACAGTGCAGGATCGTGGGGGGGTACAGTACAGGATTGCGGGGGGGGGGGTACAGTGCAGGATCGCGGGGGGGTACAGTACAGGATTGCGGGGGGGTTCAGTGCAGGATCGTGGGGGGGTACAGTACAGGATTGCGGGGGGGTACAGTGCAGGATCGCGGGGGGTACAGTGCAGGATCGTGGTGGGGTACAGTGCAGGATCGTGGGGGGGTACAGTACTGGATCGCGGGGGGGGGTACAGTGCAGGATCGCGGGGGGTACAGTGCAGGATCGTGGGGGGGTACAGTGCAGGATCGTGGGGGGGGGGTACAGTGCAGGATCGCAGGGGGGTACAGTGCAGGATCGCGGGGGGGTACAGTGCAGGATCGTGGGGGGGGTACAGTGCAGGATCGCAGGGGGGTACAGTGCAGGATCGTGGGGGGGGTGCAGTGCAGGATCGCGGGGAGGTACAGGATCGTGGGGGGGGGGTACAGTGGAGGATCGCGGGGGGGTACAGTGGTGGATCGCGGGGGGGGTACAGTGGAGGATCGCGGGGGGGTACAGTGCAGGAACGCAGGGGGGGTACAGTGCGGGAACATGGGGGGGCACAGAGCAGGATCGTGGGGGGGGGTACAGTGCAGGATCATGGGGGGGTACGGTGCAGGATCGTGGGGGGGGGTACAGGATTGTGGGGGGGGTTACAGTGTAGGATCGCGGGGGGGTACTGTGCAGGATCGTGGGGGGGGGGTACAGGATCGTGGGGGGGGTACAGTGTAGGATCGCGGGGGGGTACAGTGCAGGATCGCGGGGGGTACAGTGCAGGATCGTGAGGGGGGTACAGTGCAGGATCGCGGGGGGGGTACAGTGCAGGATCGTGGGGGGGGGGTACAGTGCAGGATCGTGGGGGGGGTACAGTGCAGGATCGTGGGGGGGGGGGGTACAGTGCAGGATCGCAGGGGGGTACAGTGCAGGATCGTGGCGGGGGGGCACAGAGCAGGATCGTGGGGGGGGTACAGTGCAGGATCGTGGGGGGGGGTACAGTGCAGGATCGCGGGGAGGTACAGGATCGTGGGGGGGGGGTACAGTGGAGGATCGCGGGGGGGGTACAGTGGAGGATCGCGGGGGGGTATAGTGGAGGATCGCGGGGGGGTACAGTGCAGGAACGCAGGGGGGGTACAGTGCAGGATCATGGGGGGGCACAGAGCAGGATCGTGGGGGGGGTACAGTGCAGGATCACGGGGGGGTACGGTGCAGGATCGTGGGGGGGGTACAGGATCGTGGGGGGGAGGTACAGTGTAGGATCGCGGGGGGGTACAGTGCAGGATCGTGGGGGGGGGTACAGGATCGTGGGGGGGGTACAGTGTAGGATCGCGGGGGGGTACAGGGCAGGATCGCGGGGGGTACAGTGCAGGATCGCGGGGGGTACAGTGCAGGATCGTGAGGGGGGTACAGTGCAGGATCGCGGGGGGGTACAGTGCAGGATCGTGGGGGGGGGGTACAGTGCAGGATCATGGGGGGGGTACAGTGCAGGATCGTGGGGGGGGGGTACAGTGCAGGATCGTGGGGGGGGCATGTACAGTGCAGGATCGTAGGGGGGTACAGTGCAGGATCGTGGGGGGGGGTACAGTGCAGGATCGTGGGGGGGGGTACAGTGCAGGTTTGTGGGGGGGGTACAGTGCAGGATCGTAGGGGGGGTACAGTGCAGGATCGTGGGGGGGGGGTACAGTGCAGGATCGTGGCGGGGGGTACAGTGCAAGATTGCGGGGGGGTACAGTGCAGGATCGTGGGGGGTACAGGATCGTGGGGGGTACAGTGCAGGATCGCGGGGGGTACAGGATCGTGGGGGGGTACAGTGCAGGATCGTGGGGGGTACAGGATCGTGGGGGGTACAGTGCAGGATCGCGGGGGGTGGGGTACAGTGCAAGATCGCGGGGGGGGGGGGTACAGTGCAGGATCGCGGGGGGTACAGTGCAGGATCGCGGTAGCAGGGGTACAGTGCAAGATTGCGGGGGGGTACAGTGCAGGATCGCGGGGGGGTACAGTGCAGGATCGCGGGGGGGTACAGTGCAGGATCGCGGGGGGGGTACAGTGCAGGATCGTGGGGGGGTACAGTGCAGGATCGCGGGGGGGTGGGGTACAGTGCAGGATCGCGGGGGGGGTACAGTGCAGGATCGCGGGGGGGGTACAGTGCAGGATCGCGGGGGGTACAGTGCAGGATCGCGGGGGGGTACAGTGCAGAATCGCGGGGGGTACAGTGCAGGATCGCGGGGGGGTACAGTGCAGGATCGTGGGGGGGGGGTACAGTGCAGGATCGCAGGGGGGTACAGTGCAGGATCGCGGGGGGTGGGGTACAGTGCAGGATCGCAGGGGGGTACAGTGCAGGATTGCGGGGGGGGGTACAGTGCAGGATTGCGGGGGAAGTACAGTGCAGGATCGCGGGGGGGTGTACAGTGCAGGATCACGGGAGAGGTCAGTGCAGGATCACGGGGGGGTACAGTGCAGGATCGCGGGAGAGGTCAGTGCAGGATCGCGGGGGTGTACAGTGCAGGATTGCGGGGGGGGTTACAGTGCAGGATCGCGGGAGAGGTCAGTGCAGGATCGCGGGGGTGTACAGTGCAGGATTGCGGGGGGGGGGGCGTACAGTGCAGGATTGCAGATGGGGAATAGTGCAGGATTGCGGGGGGGGGGTACGGTGCAGGATCGCGGCAGGGGGTACAGTGCAGGATCGTGGGGGGGTGGCATGTACAGTGCAGGATCGTAGGGGGGTACAGTGCAGGATCGTGGGGGGGGGTACAGTGCAGGATTGCGGGGGGGGGGTTACAGTGCAGGATCGTGGGGGGGTACTGTGCAGGATTGTGGGGGGGGTACAGTGCAGGATCGTGGGGGGGGGCTACAGTGCAGGATCGTGGCGGGGGGTACAGTGCAGGATCGTGGGGCAGTACAGTGCAGGATCGCAGGGGGGTACAGTGCAGGATCGTGGGGGGGGTACAGTGCAGGATCGCAGGGGGGTACAGTGCAGGATCGCGGGGGGGGGGTACAGTGCAGGATCGTTGGGGGGGTACAGTGCAGGATCGTGGGGGGGGGTACAGTGCAGGATCGTGGGGGGGTACAGTGCAGGATCGTGGGGGGGGGTACAGTGCAGGATCGTGGGGGGGGTACAGGATCGTGGAGGGGGGTACAGTGTAGGATCACGGGGGGGTACAGTGCAGGATCGTGGGGGGGGGTACAGTGCAGGATCACGGGGGGTACAGTGCAGGATCGTGGGGGGGTACAGTGTAGGATCGTGGGGGGGTACAGTGCAGGATCGCGAGGGCGTACAGTGCAGGATCGTGGGGGGGGTACAGTGCAGGATCGCAGGGGGGTACAGTGCAGGATCGTGGGGGGGTACAGTACAGGATTGCGGGGGGGGGTACAGTGCAGGATCGCGGGGGGGTACAGTACAGGATTGCGGGGGGGTTCAGTGCAGGATCGTGGGGGGGTACAGTACAGGATTGCGGGGGGGTACAGTGCAGGATCGCGGGGGGTACAGTGCAGGATCGTGGGGGTTACAGTGCAGGATCGTGGGGGGACACAGTACAGGATCGCGGGGGGGGTACAGTGGAGGATCGCGGGGGGGTACAGTGCAGGATCGTGGGGTACAGTGCAGGATCGCAGGGGGGTACAGTGCAGGATCGCGGGGGGGGGTACATTGCAGGATCGCGGGGGGGTACAGTGCAGTATCGCAGGGGGTACAGTGCAGTATCGCAGGGGGGTACAGTGTAGGATCGTGGGGGGGTACAGTGCAGGATCATGAGGGCGTACAATGCAGGATCGTGGGGGGGGTACAGTGCAGGATCGCAGGGGGGTACAGTGCAGGATCGTGGGGGGGTACAGTACAGGATTGCGGGGGGGGGTACAGTGCAGGATCGCGGGGGGGTACAGTACAGGATTGCGGGGGGGTTCAGTGCAGGATCGTGGGGGGGTACAGTACAGGATTGCGGGGGGGTACAGTGCAGGATCGCGGGGGGTACAGTGCAGGATCGTGGGGGGGTACAGTGCAGGATCGTGGGGGGGTACAGTACAGGATCGCGGGGGGGGGTACAGTGCAGGATCGCGGGGGGTACAGTGCAGGATCGTGGGGGGGTACAGTGCAGGATCGTGGGGGGGGGTACAGTGCAGGATCGCAGGGGGGTACAGTGCAGGATCGCGGGGGGGGTACAGTGCAGGATCGTGGGGGGGGTACAGTGCAGGATCGCAGGGGGGTACAGTGCAGGATCGTGGGGGGGGTACAGTGCAGGATCGCGGGGAGGTACAGGATCGTGGGGGGGGGGGTACAGTGGAGGATCGCGGGGGGGTACAGTGGTGGATCGCGGGGGGGGATACAGTGGAGGATCGCGGGGGGGTACAGTGCAGGAACGCAGGGGGGGTACAGTGCAGGAACATGGGGGGGCACAGAGCAGGATCGTGGGGGGGGTACAGTGCAGGATCATGGGGGGGTACGGTGCAGGATCGTGGGGGGTGTACAGGATTGTGGGGGGGGGTACAGTGTAGGATCGCGGGGGGGTACTGTGCAGGATCGTGGGGGGGGGGTACAGGATCGTGGGGGGGGTACAGTGTAGGATCGCGGGGGGGGTACAGTGCAGGATCGCGGGGGGTACAGTGCAGGATCGTGAGGGGGGTACAGTGCAGGATCGCGGGGGGGTACAGTGCAGGATCGTGGGGGGGGTACAGTGCAGGATCGTGGGGGGGGTACAGTGCAGGATCGTGGGGGGGGGGGGTACAGTGCAGGATCGCAGGGGGGTACAGTGCAGGATCGTGGCGGGGGGGCACAGAGCAGGATTGTGGGGGGGGTACAGTGCAGGATCATGGGGGGGCACAGAGCAGGATCGTGGGGGGGTACGGTGCAGGATCGCGGGGGGTACAGTGCAGGATCGTGGGGGGGTACAGTGCAGGATCGTGGGGGGGGGTACAGTGCAGGATCGCAGGGGGGTACAGTGCAGGATCGCGGGGGGGTACAGTGCAGGATCGTGGGGGGGGTACAGTGCAGGATCGCAGGGGGGTACAGTGCAGGATCGTGGGGGGGGGTACAGTGCAGGATCGCGGGGAGGTACAGGATCGAGGGGGGGGGTACAGTGGAGGATCGCGGGGGGGTACAGTGGAGGATCGCGGGGGGGTACAGTGGAGGATCGCGGGGGGGTACAGTGCAGGAACGCAGGGTGGGTACAGTGCAGGATCATGGGGGGGCACAGAGCAGGATCGTGGGGGGGGTACAGTGCAGGATCGCGGTAGCAGGGGTACAGTGCAAGATTGCGGGGGGGTACAGTGCAGGATCGCGGGGGGGTACAGTGCAGGATCGCGGGGGGGTACAGTGCAGGATCGCGGGGGGGGTACAGTGCAGGATCGTGGGGGGGTACAGTGCAGGATCGCGGGGGGTGGGGTACAGTGCAGGATCGCGGGGGGGTACAGTGCAGGATCGCGGGGGGGTACAGTGCAGGATCGCGGGGGGTACAGTGCAGGATCGCGGGGGGGTACAGTGCAGGATCGCGGGGGGGTACAGTGCAGGATCGCGGGGGGGTACAGTGCAGGATCGTGGGGGGGGGGTACAGTGCAGGATCGCAGGGGGTTACAGTGCAGGATCGCGGGGGGTGGGGTACAGTGCAGGATCGCAGGGGGGTACAGTGCAGGATTGCGGGGGGGGGTACAGTGCAGGATTGCGGGGGAAGTACAGTGCAGGATCGCGGGGGGGTGTACAGTGCAGGATCACGGGAGAGGTCAGTGCAGGATCACGGGGGGGTACAGTGCAGGATCGCGGGAGAGGTCAGTGCAGGATCGCGGGGGTGTACAGTGCAGGATTGCGGGGGGGGTTACAGTGCAGGATCGCGGGAGAGGTCAGTGCAGGATCGCGGGGGTGTACAGTGCAGGATTGCGGGGGGGGGGGGGCGTACAGTGCAGGATTGCAGATGGGGAATAGTGCAGGATTGCGGGGGGGAGGTACGGTGCAGGATCGCGGCAGGGGGTACAGTGCAGGATCGTTGGGGGGTGGCATGTACAGTGCAGGATCGTAGGGGGGTACAGTGCAGGATCGTGGGGGGGGGTACAGTGCAGGATTGCGGGGGGGGGGTTACAGTGCAGGATCGTGGGGGGGTACTGTGCAGGATTGTGGGGGGGGTACAGTGCAGGATCGTGGGGGGGGGCTACAGTGCAGGATCGTGGCGGGGGTACAGTGCAGGATCGTGGGGCAGTACAGTGCAGGATCGCAGGGGGGTACAGTGCAGGATCGTGGGGGGGGTACAGTGCAGGATCGCAGGGGGTTACAGTGCAGGATCGCGGGGGGGGGTACAGTGCAGGATCGTTGGGGGGGGTACAGTGCAGGATCGTGGGGGGGGGTACAGTGCAGGATCGTGGGGGGGTACAGTGCAGGATCGTGGGGGGGGGGTACAGTGCAGGATCGTGGGGGGGGTACAGGATCGTGGAGGGGGGTACAGTGTAGGATCACGGGGGGGTACAGTGCAGGATCGTGGGGGGGGGTACAGTGCAGGATCACGGGGGGTACAGTGCAGGATCGTGGGGGGGTACAGTGTAGGATCGTGGGGGGGTACAGTGCAGGATCGCGAGGGCGTACAGTGCAGGATCGTGGGGGGGGTACAGTGCAGGATCGCAGGGCAGTGCAGGATCGTGGGGGGGTACAGTACAGGATTGCGGGGGGGGGTACAGTGCAGGATCGCGGGGGGGTACAGTACAGGATTGCGGGGGGGTTCAGTGCAGGATCGTGGGGGGGGTACAGTACAGGATTGCGGGGGGGGTACAGTGCAGGATCGCGGGGGGGTACAGTGCAGGATCGTGGGGGGGGTACAGTGCAGGATCGTGGGGGGGGTACAGTACAGGATCGCGGGGGGGGGTACAGTGCAGGATCGCGGGGGGTACAGTGCAGGATCGTGGGGGGGGTACAGTGCAGGATCGTGGGGGGGGGGGGGTACAGTGCAGGATCGCAGGGGGGTACAGTGCAGGATCGCGGGGGGGTACAGTGCAGGATCGTGGGGGGGGTTACAGTGCAGGATCGCAGGGGGGTACAGTGCAGGATCGTGGGGGGGGTACAGTGCAGGATCGCGGGGAGGTACAGGATCGTGGGGGGGGGGTACAGTGGAGGATCGCGGGGGGGGTACAGTGGTGGATCGCGGGGGGGGGTACAGTGGAGGATCGCGGGGGGGGTACAGTGCAGGATCGTGGGGTACAGTGCAGGATCGCAGGGGGGTACAGTGCAGGATCGCGGGGGGGGGGTACATTGAAGGATCGCGGGGGGGGTACAGTGCAGTATCGCAGGGGTACAGTGCAGTATCGCGGGGGGGTACAGTGTAGGATCGTGGGGGGGTACAGTGCAGGATCGTGAGGGCGTACAGTGCAGGATCGTGGGGGGGGTACAGTGCAGGATCGCAGGGGGGGTACAGTGCAGGATCGTGGGGGGGTACAGTACAGGATTGCGGGGGGGGTACAGTGCAGGATCGCGGGGGGGTACAGTACAGGATTGCGGGGGGGTTCAGTGCAGGATCGTGGGGGGGTACAGTACAGGATTGCGGGGGGGTACAGTGCAGGATCGCGGGGGGTACAGTGCAGGATCGTGGGGGGGGTACAGTGCAGGATCGTGGGGGGGTACAGTACAGGATCGCGGGGGGGGTACAGTGCAGGATCGCGGGGGGTACAGTGCAGGATCGTGGGGGGGTACAGTGCAGGATCGTGGGGGGGGGTACAGTGCAGGATCGCAGGGGGGTACAGTGCAGGATCGCGGGGGGGTACAGTGCAGGATCGTGGGGGGGGTACAGTGCAGGATCGCAGGGGGGTACAGTGCAGGATCGTGGGGGGGGTACAGTGCAGGATCGCGGGGAGGTACAGGATCGTGGGGGGGGGGGGTACAGTGGAGGATCGCAGGGGGGTACAGTGGTGGATCGCGGGGGGGGGGTACAGTGGAGGATCGCGGGGGGGTACAGTGCAGGAACGCAGGGGGGGTACAGTGCAGGAACATGGGGGGGCACAGAGCAGGATCGTGGGGGGGGTACAGTGCAGGATCATGGGGGGGTACGGTGCAGGATCGTGGGGGGGGTACAGGATTGTGGGGGGGGGTACAGTGTAGGATCGCGGGGGGGTACTGTGCAGGATCGTGGGGGGGGGGTACAGGATCGTGGGGGGGGGTACAGTGTAGGATCGCGGGGGGGTACAGTGCAGGATCGCGGGGGGTACAGTGCAGGATCGTGAGGGGGGTACAGTGCAGGATCGCGGGGGGGTACAGTGCAGGATCGTGGGGGGGGGTACAGTGCAGGATCGTGGGGGGGGTACAGTGCAGGATCGTGGGGGGGGGGGGGTACAGTGCAGGATCGCAGGGGGGTACAGTGCAGGATCGTGGCGGGGGGGCACAGAGCAGGATTGTGGGGGGGGGTACAGTGCAGGATCATGGGGGGGCACAGAGCAGGATCGTGGGGGGGTACGGTGCAGGATCGCGGGGGGTACAGTGCAGGATCGTGGGGGGGTACAGTGCAGGATCGTGGGGGGGGGGGGTACAGTGCAGGATCGCAGGGGGGTACAGTGCAGGATCGCGGGGGGGTACAGTGCAGGATCGTGGGGGGGGTACAGTGCAGGATCGCAGGGGGGTACAGTGCAGGATCGTGGGGGGGGGGTACAGTGCAGGATCGCGGGGAGGTACAGGATCGAGGGGGGGGGGGTACAGTGGAGGATCGCGGGGGGGTACAGTGGAGGATCGCGGGGGGGTACAGTGGAGGATCGCGGGGGGGTACAGTGCAGGAACGCAGGGTGGGTACAGTGCAGGATCATGGGGGGGCACAGAGCAGGATCGTGGGGGGGGTACAGTGCAGGATCACGGGGGGGTACGGTGCAGGATCGTGGGGGGGGTACAGGATCGTGGGGGGGAGGTACAGTGTAGGATCGCGGGGGGGTACAGTGCAGGATCGTGGGGGGGGTACAGGATCGTGGGGGGGGTACAGTGTAGGATCGCGGGGGGGTACAGGGCAGGATCGCGGGGAGTACAGTGCAGGATCGCGGGGGGTACAGTGCAGGATCGTGAGGGGGGTACAGTGCAGGATCGCGGGGGGGTACAGTGCAGGATCGTGGGGGGGGGGGGTACAGTGCAGGATCGTGGGGGGGGTACAGTGCAGGATCGTGGGGGGGGGTACAGTGCAGGATCGTGGGGGGGGCATGTACAGTGCAGGATCGTAGGGGGGTACAGTGCAGGATCGTGGGGGGGGTACAGTGCAGGATCGTGGGGGGGGGGTACAGTGCAGGATTGTGGGGGGGGTACAGTGCAGGCTCGTAGGGGGGGTACAGTGCAGGATCGTGGGGGGGGGTACAGTGCAGGATCGTGGCGGGGGTACAGTGCAAGATTGCGGGGGGGGTACAGTGCAGGATCGTGGGGGGTACAGGATCGTGGGGGGTACAGTGCAGGATCGCGGGGGGTACAGGATCGTGGGGGGGTACAGTGCAGGATCGTGGGGGGTACAGGATCGTGGGGGGTACAGTGCAGGATCGCGGGGGGTGGGGTACAGTGCAAGATCGCGGGGGGGGGTACAGTGCAGGATCGCGGGGGTACAGTGCAGGATCGCGGTAGCAGGGGTACAGTGCAAGATTGCGGGGGGGTACAGTGCAGGATCGCGGGGGGGTACAGTGCAGGATCGCGGGGGGGTACAGTGCAGGATCGCGGGGGGGTACAGTGCAGGATCGCGGGGGGGTACAGTGCAGGATCGCGGGGGGGGGTACAGTGCAGGATCGTGGGGGGGTACAGTGCAGGATCGCGGGGGGTGGGGTACAGTGCAGGATCGCGGCGGGGTACAGTGCAGGATCGCGGGGGGGTACAGTGCAGGATCGCGGGGGGTACAGTGCAGGATCGCGGGGGGGTACAGTGCAGGATCGCGGGGGGTACAGTGCAGGATCGCGGGGGGGTACAGTGCAGGATCGTGGGGGGGGGTACAGTGCAGGATCGCAGGGGGGTACAGTGCAGGATCGCGGGGGGTGGGGTACAGTGCAGGATCGCAGGGGGGTACAGTGCAGGATTGCAGATGGGGAATAGTGCAGGATTGCGGGGGGGGGTACGGTGCAGGATCGCGGCAGGGGGTACAGTGCAGGATCGTGGGGGGGGGGGCATGTACAGTGCAGGATCGTAGGGGGGTACAGTGCAGGATCGTGGGGGGGGTACAGTGCAGGATTGCGGGGGGGGGGGTTACAGTGCAGGATCGTGGGGGGTTACTGTGCAGGATTGTGGGGGGGGTACAGTGCAGGATCGTAGGGGGTTACAGTGCAGGATCGTGGGGGGGGGCTACAGTGCAGGATCGTGGCGGGGGTACAGTGCAGGATCGTGGGGCAGTACAGTGCAGGATCGCAGGGGGGTACAGTGCAGGATCGTGGGGGGGGTACAGTGCAGGATCGCAGGGGGGTACAGTGCAGGATCGCGGGGGGGGGCGTACAGTGCAGGATCGTTGGGGGGGTACAGTGCAGGATCGTGGGGGGGGTACAGTGCAGGATCGTGGGGGGGTACAGTGCAGGATCGTGGGGGGGGTACAGTGCAGGATCGTGGGGGGGGTACAGGATCGTGGAGGGGGGTACAGTGTAGGATCACGGGGGGGTACAGTGCAGGATCGTGGGGGGGGGTACAGTGCAGGATCACGGGGGGTACAGTGCAGGATCGTGGGGGGGTACAGTGTAGGATCGTGGGGGGTACAGTGCAGGATCGTGAGGGCGTACAGTGCAGGATCGTGGGGGGGGTTACAGTGCAGAATCGCAGGGGGGTACAGTGCAGGATCGTGGGGGGGTACAGTACAGGATTGCGGGGGGGTACAGTGCAGGATCGCGGGGGGGTACAGTGCAGGATTGCGGGGGGGTACAGTGCAGGATCGTGGGGGGGTACAGTACAGGATTGCGGGGGGGGTACAGTGCAGGATCGTGGGGGGTACAGTGCAGGATCGTGGGGGGGTACAGTGCAGGATCGTGTGGGGGTACAGTACAGGATCGCGGGGGGTACAGTGCAGGATCGTGGGGGGGTACAGTGCAGGATCGTGGGGGGGGTACAGTGCGGGATCGCAGGGGGGTACAGTGCAGGATCGCGGGGGGGTACAGTGCAGGATCGTGGGGGGGGGTACAGTGCAGGATCGCAGGGGGGTACAGTGCAGGATCGTTGGGGGGGTACAGTGCAGGATCGCGGGGAGGTACAGGATCGTGGGGGGGGGTACAGTGGAGGATCGCGGGGGGGTACAGTGGAGGATCGCGGGGGGGTACAGTGGAGGATCGCGGGGGGGTACAGTGCAGGAACGCAGGGGGGGTACAGTGCAGGATCATGGGGGGGCACAGAGCAGGATCGTGGGGGGGGTACAGTGCAGGATCACGGGGGGGTACGGTGTAGGATCGTGGGGGGGGGTACAGGATCGTGGGGGGGGGTACAGTGTAGGATCGCGGGGGGGTACAGTGCAGGATCGTGGGGGGGGGTACAGGATCGTGGGGGGGGTACAGTGTAGGATCGCGGGGGGGTACAGTGCAGGATCGCGGGGGGTACAGTGCAGGATCGTGGGGGGGGCATGTACAGTGCAGGATCGTAGGGGGGTACAGTGCAGGATCGTGGGGGGGGTACAGTGCAGGATCGTGGGGGGGGGTACAGTGCAGGATTGTGGGGGAGTACAGTGCAGGATCGTAGGGGGGGTACAGTGCAGGATCGTGGGGGGGGGGGTACAGTGCAGGATCGTGGTGGGGGTACAGTGCAGGATCGTGGGGCAGTTCAGTGCAGGATCGCAGGGGGGTACAGTGCAGGATCACGGGGGGTACAGTGCAGGATCGTGGGGGGGTACAGTGTAGGATCGTGGGGGGGTACAGTGCAGGATCGTGAGGGCGTACAGTGCAGGATCGTGGGGGGGGTACAGTGCAGGATCACAGGGGGGTACAGTGCAGGATCGTGGGGGGGTACAGTACAGGATTGCGGGGGGGGTACAGTGCAGGATCGCGGGGGGGTACAGTACAGGATTGCGGGGGGGTTCAGTGCAGGATCGTGGGGGGGTACAGTACAGGATTGCGGGGGGGTACAGTGCAGGATCGCGGGGGGTACAGTGCAGGATCGTGGGGGGGTACAGTGCAGGATCGTGGGGGGGTACAGTACAGGATCGCGGGGGGGGGGGTACAGTGCAGGATCGCGGGGGGTACAGTGCAGGATCGTGGGGGGGTACAGTGCAGGATCGTGGGGGGGGGGTACAGTGCAGGATCGCAGGGGGGTACAGTGCAGGATCGCGGGGGGGTACAGTGCAGGATCGTGGGGGGGGTACAGTGCAGGATCGCAGGGGGGTACAGTGCAGGATCGTGGGGGGGGTACAGTGCAGGATCGCGGGGAGGTACAGGATCGTGGGGGGGGGGTACAGTGGAGGATCGGGGGGGGGTACAGTGGAGGATCGCGGGGGGGTACAGTGGAGGATCGCGGGGGGGTACAGTGCAGGAACGCAGGGGGGGTACAGTGCAGGATCATGGGGGGGCACAGAGCAGGATCGTGGGGGGGGTACAGTGCAGGATCATGGGGAGGTACGGTGCAGGATCGTGGGGGGGGGGTACAGGATTGTGGGGGGGGGGTACAGTGTAGGATCGCGGGGGGGTACTGTGCAGGATTGTGGGGGGGGGGTACAGGATCGTGGGGGGGGTACAGTGTAGGATCGCGGGGGGGTACAGTGCAGGATCGCGGGGGGTACAGTGCAGGATCGTGAGGGGGGTACAGTGCAGGATCGCGGGGGGGTACAGTGCAGGATCGTGGGGGGGGGGGTACAGTGCAGGATCGTGGGGGGGGTACAGTGCAGGATCGTGGGGGGGGGGGGGTACAGTGCAGGATCGCAGGGGGGTACAGTGCAGGATCGTGGCGGGGGGGCACAGAGCAGGATCGTGGGGGGGGTACAGTGCAGGATCATGGGGGGGCACAGAGCAGGATCGTGGGGGGGTACGGTGCAGGATCGTGAGGGGGGTACAGTGCAGGATCGCGGGGGGGTACAGTGCAGGATCGTGGGGGGGGGTACAGTGCAGGATCGCGGGGTGTGTACAGTGCAGGATCGTGGGGGGGGGTACAGTGTAGGATCGCGGGGGGGGTACAGTGCAGGATCGCGGGGGGTACAGTGCAGGATCGCGGGGGGGGTACAGTACAGGATCGTGGGGGGGGGTACAGTACAGGATCGTGGGGGGGGTACAGTGCAGGATCGCGGGGGGTGTACAGTGCAGGATCATGGGGGGGTACAGTGCAGGATCGCGGGGGGGGTACAGTGCAGGATCGCGGGGGGGTACAGTGCAGGATCGCGGGGGGTGTACAGTATCGTGGGGGGGGTACAGTGCAGGATCGCGGGGGGGGGTACATTGCAGGATCGCGGGGGGGTACAGTGCAGTATCGCAGGGGGTACAGTGCAGTATCGCGGGGGGGTACAGTGTAGGATCGTGGGGGGGTACAGTGCAGGATCGTGAGGGCGTACAGTGCAGGATCGTGGGGGGGGTACAGTGCAGGATCGCAGGGGGGTACAGTGCAGGATCGTGGGGGGGGTACAGTACAGGATTGCGGGGGGGGGTACAGTGCAGGATCGCGGGGGGGTACAGTACAGGATTGCGGGGGGGTTCAGTGCAGGATCGTGGGGGGGTACAGTACAGGATTGCGGGGGGGTACAGTGCAGGATCGCGGGGGGTACAGTGCAGGATCGTGGGGGGGTACAGTGCAGGATCGTGGGGGGGTACAGTACAGGATCGCGGGGGGGGTACAGTGCAGGATCGCGGGGGGTACAGTGCAGGATCATGGGGGGGTACAGTGCAGGATCGTGGGGGGGGGTACAGTGCAGGATCGCAGGGGGGTACAGTGCAGGATCGCGGGGGGGTACAGTGCAGGATCGTGGGGGGGGTACAGTGCAGGATCGCAGGGGGGTACAGTGCAGGATCGTGGGGGGGGTACAGTGCAGGATCGCGGGGAGGTACAGGATCGTGGGGGGGGGTACAGTGGAGGATCGGGGGGGGGTACAGTGGAGGATCGCGGGGGGGTACAGTGGAGGATCGCGGGGGGGTACAGTGCAGGAACGCAGGGGGGGTACAGTGCAGGATCATGGGGGGGCACAGAGCAGGATCGTGGGGGGGGTACAGTGCAGGATCATGGGGGGGTACGGTGCAGGATCGTGGGGGGGGGTACAGGATTGTGGGGGGGGGTACAGTGTAGGATCGCGGGGGGGTACTGTGCAGGATTGTGGGGGGGGGGTACAGGATCGTGGGGGGGGTACAGTGTAGGATCGCGGGGGGGTACAGTGCAGGATCGCGGGGGGTACAGTGCAGGATCGTGAGGGGGGTACAGTGCAGGATCGCGGGGGGGTACAGTGCAGGATCGTGGGGGGGGGTACAGTGCAGGATCGTGGGGGGGGTACAGTGCAGGATCGTGGGGGGGGGGCGGTACAGTGCAGGATCGCAGGGGGGTACAGTGCAGGATCGTGGCGGGGGGGCACAGAGCAGGATCGTGGGGGGGGTACAGTGCAGGATCATGGGGGGGCACAGAGCAGGATCGTGGGGGGGTACGGTGCAGGATCGTGAGGGGGGTACAGTGCAGGATCGCGGGGGGGTACAGTGCAGGATCGTGGGGGGGGGTACAGTGCAGGATCGCGGGGTGTGTACAGTGCAGGATCGTGGGGGGGGTACAGTGTAGGATTGCGGGGGGGGTACAGTGCAGGATCGCGGGGGGTACAGTGCAGGATCGCGGGGGGGGTACAGTACAGGATCGTGGGGGGGGGTACAGTACAGGATCGTGGGGGGGGTACAGTGCAGGATCGCGGGGGGTGTACAGTGCAGGATCGTGGGGGGGTACAGTGCAGGATCGCGGGGGGGGTACAGTGCAGGATCGCGGGGGGGGTACAGTGCAGGATCGCGGGGGGTGTACAGTATCGTGGGGGGGGTACAGTGCAGGATCGCGGGGGGGGTACAGTGCAGTATCGCAGGGGGTACAGTGCAGTATCGCGGGGGGGTACAGTGGAGGATCGTGGGGGATACAGGATCGCGGGGGGGTCAGTGCAGGATCGCGGGGGGGTACAGTGGAGGATCGTGGGGGGTACAGGATCGCGGGGGGGTCAGTGCAGGATCGTGGGGGGGTACAGTGGAGGATCGTGGGGGGTACAGGATCGCGAGGGGGATACAGAATCGCGGGCGGGATACAGAATCACGGGTGGGATACAGAATCGCGGGGTGGTGTACAGGTTCGTTGGGGGGGCTACAGGATCGCCGGGGGGAGGGTTGGGGGGGTTGGGGGTACAGGATCGCCAGGGGGAGGGTTGGGGGGGTTGGGGGTACAGGATCGCCAGGGGGAGGGTTGGAGGGTTTGGGGGTACAGGATCGCCGGGGGGAGGGTTGGGGGGGTTGGGGGTACAGGATCGCCGGGGGGAGGGTTGGGGGGGTTGGGGGTACAGGATCGCCGGGGGGAGGGTTGGGGGGGTTGGGGGTACAGGATCGCAGGCAGGGTACAGGAAAGCAGAAGACTTATTTCTCTTTTCACTTGCCCTCCATACTTGCCATCTTCAGCCTTGTTGTCACTTCTGTTCTCAAACTGGCATCTGTCATTTCCCCTTTTTCTCTGCTTCTTCTCACTCTCTATCACTGGTCAGCTGGGTAATCCTGACCCTGGTCCCCCTGCCTTTCACCCTTGACTGTATCTGAACTAACTTCTCCTTAGAGCCAGCTCCGCTTGACAGTTCCTTGACAGTTTGCTTGCCAATTTTTGACTCTAATCGACGTGGAACAAACGGATCCTGATCCCATCTCCAATGAAGCATTTTACACCAGACTGCACTGGTCCCTTTCCATAGCTAGTCTAAACCTTACTTATATATATCATTCCCCAGAGACACATCCCTCAGTGTGCACGTGATGCGCAAAATCGGAAACTGTCTCGCCAAAGAGGCTGAATGGCCTGTCTGCAGAAAGAGCAGTCACTTCCAGGCTGTGTGTCGTAGCAAGGAGCCTGTCCACAATAAGCAAGAAGAGCGGCTTTTAGACTGTGGCAAGGTCCACAGAAAGAGAAAGGATCAATGATATTGAGATGCCTCTCCTTGGGGAGATGCAGGGACAAAGAGGAAACTGCTGGAGGGCTGATACCCTCGTAGGGGGAAACTAAGACAGGCTTTAAGTTAGACACAGAGCAATTTGGGGTCTTTCCGATGCTGAGAAAAGTTCCCTTCAGCCTTCCTGCGAAAAAGCGACATGGGCCAGCAGGTATCGGACTCAAGGGCGTGGGGCCACTGAGTACAAGCCTTCAACACAGAGAGAGAGAGAGAGAGAAAAATCACTGAAACCTGGTATGCGATCCCGAACCGGAGCTGTTCACTCTGAAACGGGAAACGCTGTACAGACACTCATCCGATCTGCCGAGTAGGGGAACCAGGAAGCCAACAAGGCCGGCCCAAAAAACTCCGGAGCCGCATTTCCACAGGGGCTCACGGGACTAGCGGGGCGGGGAACTGAAGGCAAGCGCGCCGCATCGCTCTACGTCCTGAGGGAAAGCCGGGCGCGTCAGTTTGCGCCCGGGAGAGAGGTTCCTCGTTCGCCCTTGCCAAAGATAAAGGAGGAGGAGGCGGGCTCTACGGGCAGGGTTTTCCCCCTTCACCAGGCGGGAGCGGCCAGGAAACTGACTGCCGCCCGCGATCGGGCCCCGGTTTCACGCTGGCTGGCTGGGTGAGGGTGGGGGGGGGGGGGGGGGGGGGGGCGGGGAGAGAGAGCGTGGAAATTTGCGCCTGCGGGTGCAGTGGAAGGTGCCTGAGGCTTGGAGCTGCCTCGAGGGTGTTGAAGACTTTTTAAAAATCAGAAATAAGAAAAATTTTTTTAAACCGTGCTAAAAAACGTGTCCCCGCTCACGTGGCTCTGTCACAGGAGCGGGGGACACGTTATTAGCGAAATGTTAAAACGTTTGATTTACGTTCTCAATCGCTGCGGACCACCTCATCCCGCCTGTGGACGAGGTTTCCTAAAGAGTATCCAAAGGCCGCTTGGCCTTTGCGCCTGCCCTGTCAGCGGTGAAAGATTCCATCCGGTGGTAACGTTAATGGCCTGAATAGGCCTGTTAATTGTCGGCGGGTGCGCTGCCCACTCCCCTCGCCTGCCCGCCGGCCGAAATATGGCGGGCGGGACGCGATGGTGTCGGGACGCTCGCCTGATGTCATCGCCCATCGCTTCACCCTCGCGTGGGTGGGGGCGTGGGGCGCGCGCCCGCCCCAGCCCACTCAGGGGCAAATTTCTGCCCCATTGTTGAAGCAAGGGGGTTATGTCACCCCTGACCCGCAGCGACACGCTGGTGCCCGGGGTTGGTGCCGGTGCCAAAACCCAGCGGATCGATCGCAATCGGGGTGGATCTTACAGAGCCGAACAACGCAGCCGGACCTGAAGTTCATCCTCTGCCGTCTGTGGACGAGAGCTTTGCAAAATTAGGAAAGAGTTCAATCTTCACAAAGGTCGATGCAGCTAGTCATCAGCAACAACCCCTCGACAAAGAGTCTAAGTTGCTGATGACCCCAATTGCACTGATGGGAGGCTTTGTTTCAACTGGTTACCCTTCAGCATCAGGTGAACACCAGAAACCTCCCAGAGGAACAACGTCAAGGATCCTGGAAGGTCTGGATGGAGTTGCATGTCACATGGATGATGTCCTGATCCTTGGATCCACTCAGACAGAACGTGACACTGGAGGGCGAGCTGTGCTACGATGGAATCGGCGCTTAGACTCAGCCGCAAATGTAAATTCTCACAGCCGGCTGTCAAGGTCCTTGGGCACGTTGAGTTGGTCCACAGAAGGCAAGGGAAATCAAGGAATTTCCAGCTCTCTGGAATTTGATTGGACTCCAGAGATTCATGGATATGGTATACCAAGCGGGAAAGTTCCTGCCCGGCCTAGCTGTCGTTAGTGAGCCGCTACGTCAGCCATTACATGGTGCTGGGAGGAAGCAGATCAGAGAGCTTTTGAGAGAACCAAACCGATGCTGACATCACCTGCTGATATTTTGGCTCACTATGGCCCTGGAATACCCACTGTCATGGCTGGCAGATACACCTTCTACAGGATTGGGAGCTCCAGGTGCAGGCGGACAGAGTGTGCAGACCAGTTTACTACACATCCATGCACAGACAGGGGCTGAACAGAGATATTCTGTGACAGAGAAAGAAGCTTTAGCTGCTACATGGGCTTATGAGAAGTTTGTTTCTATGTCCGGGGTCTCTACTTCAAGATAGAGAGCAGTCGCAAACCCTTAGTGACACTCCTAAATTCTAAGGAGTTAGCAAAAATGCCTCCACGAGTACAACAATTCAGACTGAGGATGATGAGGTTTGATGCGAAGACAGGGTACGCTCTGGGAAACTCCAGACTACAGCTGGTGCTTTGTGCTTTGTCCTGTATCCTTGTGGCAAGACTGGAACAAGGTGACACAGCCCTGGTTGAAGGGGTAGAAACCTCTGCATTGACAACAACCACATCTTTACCAGCAACTCAGCAACCGAACGAAATCAGAGATGCCCAGAAATTTGATGATGAACGTACTCAGGTCAGAGAGTACTGTGCCAAAGGATGGCCAGCAAACATGCCATACAATCCCATTCTCAGACAGCATGATGAACAGAGAGGTAGCTCATTTATGACAAGGGATTGGTCGTTCCAAGAGTTCTGAGACTCGATTTACAGCAATGATTGCACCAAGGATTTTCGGGCATGACAAAATGTTGAGCCAGAGCAAGGTATTCCGTTTGGTGGCCAGGTCTCTCAAAATTGTAGGAAGAGATGATATCAACCTGTATTCCTTGTGCTATTCACTGTCGGGAGACAAGAACTGTTGATGTTACGCTCAGTATGTCCAATCCTGGCAGAGGTACAGCATTCCCAGCAAACTCATCCAATCTGAGGAGAGTTATGATACTCTTGCCCAATGCATCCAGTCGTGATGGAGATGCAGAATTCCTAGCCAACTCATCCAATCCTAGGGAAATTATGATAGTCTTATCCAACTCATCCACTCCAAGAGGATGTACAGCTGTCCTAACATAAGAACAAGGAGCAGGAGTAGGCCGCTCGGCCTCTCGGGTCTGCTCTGCCATTCAATAAGATCATGGCTGGTCTGATTGTAACTTCAACTCCACATTCCTGCCTACCCCTGATAACCTTTCACCCCCTGGCTTATCAAGAATCTATCTCGCTCGCCTTAAGAATATTCAAAGACTCTGCTTCCACCACCTCTTGAGGAGGAAGACAGTTCCAAAGATTCTCAACCCTCAGAAAAAAAATGTCTCCTCATCTCTGGTATAAATGAGCGACTCTTTATTTTTAAACAGTGACCTCCTAGTTCTAGACCCTGATTCAAAAGGTAGACGCAGAGGTCCATTAGCTGAGTTGGAGCTACTATAAAGCCAAAGAACTGAATGGCTGAAGTATGAAGAAGAGTAAGAGTAAGGTTAGATGTTTTTTCCCTTGTGGGTTGAGGACAACGAAGGTGAGAACCTACAGGTGAGTATGCTTTGGAAGCGAAACTCAAAGCTACCTAATAAGTTCTTGGGCTAACATTCCCCCCCGACCTTCCCCACCGTGTTCATCTCCCCCACAATGTCCTTGATCCAATTCCCTTTCCCAGCCATTTCCTAGTTCAGACTGGTGTCAGAGGGAAGCTAGCTTTAGTGAGGATATGGTACTGAGTAATTCACAGAGCAAAAGGCAGAGCGAGTGGGTGAAGATGTACTTCCAGTGGAGACAGAGGAAAAGCTCGCCCATATGAGAAGAAGAGTTTTTGAGAAACGTAAGTCCTACGTGTAGAAAGAGGGAGAGGCCTGTAGATGGTCAGTAACTGAGAACTGCAGTCCTGGAGTTTCACAGGTCTTAACTTGTTTCTATTTGCGGATATCTTAGGAATGGGAGGAGGCTATTCAGCCCCTCCAACCAGTTTCGCCATTTAATCAGAACATGGAGTTAAGATACTGATCAGCCATCTACACGCCTTGGTTCCATAACCCTTAGGGTTAAGGCAGAAGCATTTAGAGCCTGCTTGGTTGCCAGGGATTAAAGGAGCCCCAGAGCCTAGCGCAGAATCGCAGGACCTTGTGTCTCTCTGCATCTCTCTACCAGTGTCTCTCTCTCTCTCTCTCACTGACATCTTTGTTTCAGTTTGTCTCCTTTTTCCATCAGACTTTCCTTCGCTTTGCTCATTCCCAAGTTGCACATCACTTCCTGCCGCTCTTGCCGTCAGTGCCTTATACAAAGGAAAAAAATGGGTGGGGGGGGGTGGTGGGGGTGAAGAGAAGGCTGTGAGCAAGAAAGAAGGAACAGGACTGAGGGAATTTGGCGATTGGCAGATCTTTCACTGCACGCAGTTTCCACAATGATCTACAGGACTTCACTGGACAAACTGTCCCTGATGATTCACAGAGTCTCACACTGGACAAACTGTCCCTGATGATTCACTGAGAGTCTCACACTGGACAAACTGTCCCTGATGATTCACAGAGTCTCACACTGGACAAACTGTCCCTGATGATTCACTGAGAGTCTCACACTGGACAAACTGTCCCTGATGATTTACAGGGAGTCTCACACTGGACAAACTGTCCCTGATGATTCACTGAGAGTCTCACACTGGACAAACTGTCCCTGATGATTCACTGAGAGTCTCACACTGGACAAACTGTCCCTGATGATTTACTGAGAGTCTCACACTGGACAAACTGTCCCCGATGATTTGCTGAGAGTCTCACACTGGACAAACTGTCCCTGATGATTCACTGAGAGTCTCACACTGGACAAACTGTCCCTGATGATTCACAGAGTCTCACACTGGACAAACTGTCCCTGATGATTTACAGGGAGTCTCACACTGGACAAACTGTCCCTGATGATTCACAGAGTCTCACACTGGACAAACTGTCCCTGATGATTTACAGGGAGTCTCACACTGGACAAACTGTCCCTGATGATTCACAGAGTCTCACACTGGACAAACTGTCCCTGATGATTCACAGAGTCTCACACTGGACAAACTGTCCCTGATGATTTACAGGGAGTCTCACACTGGACAAACTGTCCCTGATGATTTACAGGGAGTCTCACACTGGACAAACTGTCCCTGATGATTCACTGAGAGTCTCACACTGGACAAACTGTCCCTGATGATTCACTGAGAGTCTCACACTGGACAAACTGTCCCTGATGATTCACTGAGAGTCTCACACTGGACAAACTGTCCCTGATGATTCACTGAGAGTCTCACACTGGACAAACTGTCCCTGATGATTCACTGAGAGTCTCACACTGGACAAACTGTCCCTGATGATTCACTGAGAGTCTCACACTGGACAAACTGTCCCTGATGATTTGCTGAGAGTCTCACACTGGACAAACTGTCCCTGATGATTTACTGAGAGTCTCACACTGGACAAATTGTCCCTGTTGATTTACTGGGAGTCTCACACTGGACAAATTGTGCCAGTCCCTTTACCAGAGGACTGGAAAAGACTGAGCATGGAGCCTGCAAGGAACTTTCTCTGCAAGTCAGAAGGTGGTGGGTTTGAGTCCCACTCCAGAGACATGCGCCCATAATCTAGGCCGATACTGCCAGTGCTGACACTGAGGGAGTGCTGCACTGTCGGAGGTGTCCAATCTCAGATCATGTGTTAAACCTGCTGTAGGGTGTCCGTTACAGCGTGGTAGGTCTGAAAGGTGCCTTTGTGGTCTAAAGCAGGTTAACTGTAAGTCTTTATTAACTACTGGAACTGTGTATAAACATAAATAAAGGGTCCAAGCAAGGAGCTGTCTCCATGCTTGCTGGGACACGCAGCTTTGTCCAAAACTCAACTTGACCCCTAGGTGTGGGTCATGTGCTCAGTACTGTGTGGGCAGTACTGTACACAGTCCCACATTAACCATATATCTGCCAAACCCTTATACTACAAAACCAAGGACCTATCTGGCCTCTCAGGTAGATATTAAGGATCCTTGTGCCATAGTTCGAAGGGAACAAGGAAGATCCGTCCATTGTTTGCCCCCTAAAACGAACATAGATTATCATAGAGTCATCGAGATTACAGCACGGAAAGATGCCCTTCAGCCCATTGTGTCTGTGCTGGTCATCGAGCCCCTATCTACTCTAATTCCATGTTCCAGCACTTGGCCTGTTGGCCTGCAGCCCTGTGTGCTATGGTGTTTCCATTGCTCATTTAAATACTTCTTAAATATCGTGAGGGTTCCCAACTCTACCACCCTTTCAGACAGAGAGTTCCAGATACCGCCCCAACTCTCTGGCTGAACAAATCTTTCCTCAAGTCCTCTCTAAACCTCCGGCCCCTTACCTTAAATCTACGCCCCCTGGTTATTGACTCCACTAAGGGGAAGAGTTTCTTCCTCTCTACGCCCCATATAATTTGCACACCTCTATCGGGTCTCCCCTCAGCCTTCTCTGCTCTAAGGAAAACAACCCAAGCCTATCCAGTCTCTCTTCATAGCTGAAATGCTCCAGCCCAGGCAACATCCTGGTGAGTGTCCTCCGCACCCTCTCCAGTGCAATCACATCCTTCCTATAGTGTGGTAACGAGAACTGCGCACAGTACTCCAGCTGTGGCCTAACTAGCGTTTTATACAGCTCCAACATAACCTCCCTGCTCTTGTATTCTATGCCTTGGCTAAAGAAGGCAAGTATCCCATATGCCTTCCTAACCACCTTATCTGCCTGCCCTGCTGCCTTCAGGGATCTATGGACACGCAAACCAAGGTCCCTCTGATCCTCTGTACTTCCTAGGGTCCCACCGTTCATCGTGTATGGCTGTGCCTCGTTGGTCCTCCCAAAACGCATCGCCTCACGTTAAATTCCACTTGCCGCTGCTCTGCCCATCTGACCGGAACCTCGTCGTTTGTCACACAGCCGTGCGTGGGATCACACTGTGCGCCAATGGGGATGTCGGAATTGCGAAATGAAAACACTGGCAACGTTTCAAAGGTCTTTCTGTGGCTGCGAGGTGCTCTGGGACATTCTGAGGGAAGGAGAGGTATTATAGGAAAGCAGGGCCCTTGGATCGGGCTGGGTAATCAGAGCTCATCAAACAGTTCAGCACATGAGGCTGTAAGGGAGGAAGCGAAACGTTGAGGTTGGCTTTATTTGGTAACAGGAAGGTAATACTGAAGACAAGGATATGATAAGACCTCACTTCTTTAGGCCTGGAACCCGACAGTGCAAAGGTGCGGGAGAATCATAAATGGATGGAAGGAATTACCAGTGATTGACACAACTGTGAAGGAACTACAGTATGGCTTTGAGGGAGGCGCTCCAAACCCCAGACCTTAACGCTGAACACTTCATTGGGAGCACTGCCAGCCGCACTGAGAGGAAGGAACCTGTTCAACCAGCTACGGGCCGTTTAGCCTTTCCCTTACCCTTTTCTTGGAGGTAGTTCGGCCAGTTTTCGACTTCTCAATGTTGGTGACACTGCCGATCTGGCTGGTGCTGCGATCACTCTTAGAGTCAGGCCGCCGGGCTGAGGGAGGCTGGGGTGGGGGTAAGAACAGCAACACATAACTTACACATAATGCACACGGAGGCCCTGTCCCATAAAACACACACAGGGGTCCCTGTCCTATAACACACACAGGGGTCCTTGCCCTATAACACACACAGGGGTCCCTGTCCTATAACACACACAGGGGTTCCTGCCCTATAACACACACAGGGGTTCCTGTCCTATGATACACACAGAGGTTCCTGTCCTATAACACACACAGGGGTTCCTGTCATATAACACACACAGGGGTCCCATCCGAAAATACACACAGGGGTCCCTGTCCTATAACACACAAAGGGGTTCCTGTCCCATAAGACAAACACAGGGGTTCCTGTCCTATAATACACACAGGGGTCCCTGTCCTGTAATACACAGAGGGGTTCCTGTCCTATAACACACACAGGGGTCCCTGTCCTATAACACACACAGGGGTCCCAGCCCTAAGACACACACAGGGGTCCCTGTCCGAAAATACACACAGGGGTCCCTGTCCTATAACACACACAGGGGTTCCTGTCCTATAAGACAAACACAGGGGTTCCTGTCCTATAATACACACAGGGGTTGCTGTCCTATAACACACACAGGGGTTCCTGTCCTATGATACACACAGAGGTTCCTGTCCTATAACACACACAGGGGTCCCTGCCCTATGACACACATAGGGGTCCCGGCCCTAAGACACACACAGAGGTCCCTGTCCGAAAATACACACAGGGGTCCCTGTCCTATAACACACACAGGGGTTCCTGTCCTATAAGACAAACACAGGGGTTCCTGTCCTATAACACACACAGGGGTTCCTGTCCTATAATACACACAGGGGTTCCTGTCCTATAACACACACAGGGGTTCCTGTTATATAATACACACAGGGGTTCCTGTCCTATAACACACACAGGGGTTCCTGTCCAATAACACACACAGGGGTTCCTGTCCTATAACACACACAGGGGTTCCTGTCCTATAACACACACAGGGGTTCCTGTCCTATAACACACACAGGGGTTACTGTCCTATTACACACACAGGGGTTCCTGTCCTATAACACACAGGGGTTCCTGTCCTATAATACACACAGGGGTTCCTGTCCTATGACACACACAGGGGTTCCTGTCCTATAACACACAGGGGTTCCTGTCCTATAATACACACAGGGGTTCCTGTCCTATGACACACACAGGGATTCCTGTCCTATGACACACACAGGGATTCCTGTCCTATGACACACACAGGGGTTCCTGTCCTATGACACACACAGGGGTTCCTGTCCTATGACACATAGGGGTTCTTGTCCTTCAACACACACAGGGGTTCCTGTCCTATAATACACACAGCGATTCCCGTCCTATAATACACACAGCTGTTCCTGTCCTATAAGACAAACACAGGGGTACCTTTCCTATAATACGCAAAGGGATTAATGTCCGGTAACACACACAGGGGTTCCTGTCCTGCAACACACACAGGGGTTCCTGTCCTGCAACACACACAGGGATTCCTGTCCTGTAACACACACAGGGGTTCCTGTCTTGTAACACACACAGGGGATCCTGTCCTACAACACACACAGGGGTTCCTGTCCTACGACACACACAGGGGTTCCTGTCCTGCGACACACACAGGGGTTCCTGTCCTATGATACACACAGGGGTTCCTGTCCTATAAGACACACAGGGGTTCCTGTCCTATAACACACACAGGGGTTCCTGTCCTATGATACACACAGGGGTTCCTGTCCTATAATACACACAGGGGATCATGTCCTATAATACACACAGGAGTTCCTGTCCTATGACACACACAGGGGTCCCTGTCCTATAACACACACAGGGGTTCCTGTCCTATAACACACACAGGGGTTCCTGTCCTATAACACACACAGGGATTCCTGTCCTATGACACACACAGGGGTTCCTGGCCTATAACACACACAGGGACTCCTGTCCTATGACACACACAGGGATTCCTGTCCTATGACACACATAGGGGTTCCTGTCCTATAATACACACAGGGATTCCTGTCCTACAATACACACAGGTGTTCCTGTCCTATAAGACAAACACAGGGGTACCTGTCCTATAATACGCAAAGCGGTTCCTGTCCTGCAACACACACAGGGGTTCCTGTCCTGCAACACACACAGGGATTCCTGTCCTGCAACACACACAGGGATTCCTGTCCTGCAACAGACACAGGGGTTCCTGTCCTGCAACACACACAGTGGTTCCTGTCCTGCAACACACACAGAGGTTCCTGTCCTATAACACACCCAGGGGTTCCTGTCCTATAACACACACAGGGATTCCTGTCATATAACACACACAGTGGTTCCTGTCCTGTAACACACACAGGGGTTCCTGTCCTGTAACACACACAGGGGTTCCTGTCCTGCAACACACACAGGGGTTCCTGTCCTGCAACACAAACAGGGATTCCTGTCTTGCAACACACACAGGGGTTGCTGTCCTGCAACACACACAGGGGTTCCTGCCCTATGACACACACAGGGGTTCCTGTCCTATGACACACACAGGGGTTCCAGTCCTATAATACACACAGGGATTCCTGTCCTATAATACACACAGGTGTTCTTGTCTGATAAGACAAACACAGGGGTTCCTGTCCTATAATACGCAAAGGGGTTCCTGTCCTGTAACACACAGAGGTATTCCTGTCCTGCAACACACAGGGGTTCCTGTCCTGCAACAAACACAGGGGTCCCTGTCCTATAACACCAAGAGGAGTTCCAGTCCTGCAACACACACAGGGGTTCCTGTCCTATAACACACACAGGGGTTCCTGTCCTATAACACACACAGGGGTTACTGTCCTATAACACACACAGGGGTTACTGTCCTATAACACACACAGCGGTTACTGTCCTATAACACACACAGCGGTTACGGTGCTATAACACACACAGGGGTTCATGTCCTATAACACACACAGGTGTCCCTATCTTATAACACACACAGGGGTCCCTGTCCTTTAACACACACAGGGGTTCCTGTCCTATGACTCACACAGGGGTTCCTGTCCAAAAAGACACACAGGGTTCCCTGTCCTATAACACACACAGGGGTCCCTGTCCTATAATACAAACAGGGATTCCTGTCCTATAACACACACAGGGATTCCTGTCCTATAACACACACAGGGGTTCCTGTCCTATAACACACACAGGGGTTCCTGTCCTATAACACACACAGGGATTCCTGTCCTGTAACACACACATGGGTTCCTGTCCTGTAACACACACAGGGATTCCTGTCCTATAATACACACAGGAGTACCTGTCCTATAATACACACAGGGTTTCCTGTCCTTCAACACACACAGGGGTTCCTGTCCTATAATACACACAGGGATTCCTGTCCTATAATACACAGAGGGATTCCTGTCCTATAATACACAAAGGTGTTCCTGTCCTATAAGACAAACAAAGGGGTTCCTGGCCTATAATACGCAAAGGGGTTCCTGTTCTGTAACACACACAGGGATTCCTGTCCTGCAACACACACAGGGGGTCCTGTCCTGCAACACACACAGGGGTCGCTGTGCTATAACACACACAGGGGTCCCTGTCCTGCAACACACACAGGAGTTCCTGTTCTGCAACACACACAGGGGTTTCTGTCCTGCAACACACACAGGGGTTCCTGTCTTGCAACACACACAGGGGTTCCTGTCCTGCAACACACACAGGGGTCCCTGTCCTATAACACACACAGGGGTTCCTGTCCTATAACACACAAGGGGTTCCTGTCCTATAACACACACAGGGGTTACTGTCCTATAACACACACAGGGGTTCCTGTCCTGCAACACACACAGGGGTTCCTGTCCTATAACACACACAGGGGTTCCTGTCCTATAACACACACAGGGGTTCCTGTCCTATAATACACACAGGGGTTCCTGTCCTATAATACACACAGGGGTTCCTGTCCTATAATACACATATGGATCCCTATCCTATAACACACACAGGAGTTCCTGTCCTATAATACACACAGGGATTCCTGTCCTATAACACACACAGGGGTTCCTGTCCTATAACACACACAGGGGTTCCTGTCCTATAACACACACAGGGGTTCCTGTCCTATAACACACACAGGGGTTCCTGTCCTGCAACACACACAGCGGTTCCTGTCCTGCAACACACACAGGCGTCCCTGTCCTATAACACACACAGGGGTTCCTGTCCTATAACACACACAGGGGTTCCTGTCCTATAACTCACACAGGGGTTCCCGTCCTATAATACACACAGGGGTTCCTGTCCTATAATACACACAGGGGTTCCTGTCCTATAATACACATATAGGTCCCTATCCTATAACACACACAGGAGTTCCTGTCCTATAATACACACAGGGATTCCTGTCCTATAACACACACAGGGGTTCCTGTCCTATAACACACACAGGGGTTCCTGTCCTATAACACACACAGGGGTTCCTGTCCTATAACACACACAGGGGTTCCTGTCCTGCAACACACACAGCGGTTCCTGTCCTGCAACACACACAGGGGTCCCTGTCCTATAACACACACAGGGGTTCCTGTCCTATAACACACACAGGGGTTCCCGTCCTATAATACACACAGGGGTTCCTGTCCTGCAACACACACAGGGGTTCCTGTCCTGCAACACACACAGGGTTTCCTTTCCTGCAACACACACAGGGTTTCCTGTCCTGCAACGCACACAGGGATTCCTGTCCTGCAACACACACATGGGTCCCTGTCCTATAACACACACAGGGGTTCCTGTCCTATAACACACACAGGGGGTCCTGTCCTTCAACACACACAGGGGTTCCTGTCCTTCAACACACACAGGGGTTCCTGTCCTGCAACACACACAGGGATCCATGTCCTATAACACCCACAGGGATTCCTGTCCTATTAAACACACAGGAGTTCCTGTCCTATAACACACACAGGGGTTCCTGTCCTGTAACACACACATGGGTTCCTGTCCTGTAACACACACAGGGATTCCTGTCCTATAATACACACAGGAGTACCTGTCCTATAATACACACAGGGTTTCCTGTCCTTCAACACACACAGGGGTTCCTGTCCTATAATACACACAGGGATTCCTGTCCTATAATACACAGAGGGATTCCTGTCCTATAATACACAAAGGTGTTCCTGTCCTATAAGACAAACAAAGGGGTTCCTGGCCTATAATACGCAAAGGGGTTCCTGTTCTGTAACACACACAGGGATTCCTGTCCTGCAACACACACAGGGGGTCCTGTCCTGCAACACACACAGGGGTCGCTGTGCTATAACACACACAGGGGTCCCTGTCCTGCAACACACACAGGAGTTCCTGTTCTGCAACACACACAGGGGTTTCTGTCCTGCAACACACACAGGGGTTCCTGTCTTGCAACACACACAGGGGTTCCTGTCCTGCAACACACACAGGGGTCCCTGTCCTATAACACACACAGGGGTTCCTGTCCTATAACACACACAGGGGTTCCTGTCCTATAACACACACAGGGGTTACTGTCCTATAACACACAGAGGGGTTCCTGTCTTGCAACACACACAGGGGTTCCTGTCCTATAACACACACAGGGGTTCCTGTCCTATAACACACACAGGGGTTCCTGTCCTATAATACACACAGGGGTTCCTGTCCTATAATACACACAGGGGTTCCTGTCCTATAATACACATATGGATCCCTATCCTATAACACACACAGGAGTTCCTGTCCTATAATACACACAGGGATTCCTGTCCTATAACACACACAGGGGTTACTGTCCTATAACACACACAGCGGTTACTGTCCTATAACACACAAGGGGTTACGGTGCTATAACACACACAGGGGTTCATGTCCTATAACACACACAGGTGTCCCTATCTTATAACACACACAGGGGTCCCTGTCCTTTAACACACACAGGGGTTCCTGTCCTATGACTCACACAGGGGTTCCTGTCCAAAAAGACACACAGGGTTCCCTGTCCTATAACACACACAGGGTTCCCTGTCCTATAATACACACAGGGATTCCTGTCCTATAACACACACAGGAGTTCCTGTCCTATAATACACACAGGGATTCCTGTCCTATAACACACACAGGGGTTCCTGTCCTATAACACACACAGGGGTTCCTGTCCTATAACACACACAGGGGTTCCTGTCCTATAACACACACAGGGGTTCCTGTCCTGCAACACACACAGCGGTTCCTGTCCTGCAACACACACAGGCGTCCCTGTCCTATAACATACACAGGGATTCCTGTCCTATAACACACACAGGGGTTCCTGTCCTATAACTCACACATGGGTTCCCGTCCTATAATACACACAGGGGTTCCTGTCCTATAATACACACAGGGGTTCCTGTCCTATAATACACATATAGGTCCCTATCCTATAACACACACAGGAGTTCCTGTCCTATAATACACACAGGGATTCCTGTCCTATAACACACACAGTGGTTCCTGTCCTATAACACACACAGGGGTTCCTGTCCTATAACACACACAGGGGTTCCTGTCCTATAACACACACAGGGGTTCCTGTCCTGCAACACACACAGCGGTTCCTGTCCTGCAACACACACAGGGGTCCCTGTCCTATAACACACACAGGGGTTCCTGTCCTATAACACACACAGGGGTTCCCGTCCTATAATACACACAGGGGTTCCTGTCCTGCAACACACACAGGGGTTCCTGTCCTGCAACACACACAGGGTTTCCTTTCCTGCAACACACACAGGGGTTCCTGTCCTGCAACACACACAGCGGTTCCTGTCCTGCAACACACACAGGCGTCCCTGTCCTATAACACACACAGGGATTCCTGTCCTATAACACACACAGGGGTTCCTGTCCTATAACTCACACAGGGGTTCCCGTCCTATAATACACACAGGGGTTCCTGTCCTATAATACACACAGGGGTTCCTGTCCTATAATACACATATAGGTCCCTATCCTATAACACACACAGGAGTTCCTGTCCTATAATACACACAGGGATTCCTGTCCTATAACACACACAGGGGTTCCTGTCCTATAACACACACAGGGGTTCCTGTCCTATAACACACACAGGGGTTCCTGTCCTGCAACACACACAGCGGTTCCTGTCCTGCAACACACACAGGGGTCCCTGTCCTATAACACACACAGGGGTTCCTGTCCTATAACACACACAGGGTTTCCCGTCCTATAATACACACAGGGGTTCCTGTCCTGCAACACACACAGGGGTTCCTGTCCTGCAACACACACAGGGTTTCCTTTCCTGCAACACACACAGGGTTTCCTGTCCTGCAACGCACACAGGGATTCCTGTCCTGCAACACACACATGGGTCCCTGTCCTATAACACACACAGGGGTTCCTGTCCTATAACACACACAGGGGTTCCTGTCCTATAACACACACAGGGGTTCCTGTCCTGTAACACACACAGGGATTCCTGTCCTATAATACACACAGGGATTCCTGTCCTATAATACACACAGGGGTTCCTGTCCTATAATACACATAGGGGTCCCTATCCTATAACACACTCAGGGGTTCCTGTCCTATAATACATACAGGGGTTACTGTCCTATAACACACACAGGGGTTCCTGTCCTATAACACACACAGGGGTTACTGTCCTATAACACACACAGGGGTTACTGTCCTATAACACACACGGGGTTACTGTCCTGTAACACACACAGGGGTTCCTGTCCTATAACACACACAGGGGTCCCTATCCTATAACATAAACAGGAGTTACTGTCCTATAACACACACAGGGGTTCCTGTCCTATAACACACACAGGGGTTCCTGTCCTATGACTCACACAGGGGTTCCTGTCCAAAAAGGCACACAGGGTTCCCTGTCCTATGACACACACAGGAGTCCCTGTCCTATGACACACACAGGGGTCCCTGTCCTATGACACACACAGGGGTCCCTGTCCTATGACACACACAGGGGTCCCTGTCCTATGACACACACAGGGGTCCCTGTCCTATGACACACACAGGGGTCCCTGTCCTATAACACACACAGGGGTCCCTGTCCTATGACACACATAGGGGTCCCTGTCCTATAACCCACACAGGGGTCCGTGTCCTATAACCCACACAGGGGTCCGTGTCCTATAACACACACAGGGGTCCGTGTCCTATAACCCACACAGGGGTCCCTGTCCTATAACCCACACAGGGGTCCGTGTCCTATAACACACACAGGGGTCCGTGTCCTATAACACACACAGGGGTCCCTGTCCTATAACACACACAGTGGGATTCCTGTCCTGGAACACACACAGGGGTCCCTGTCCTATAACACACACAGGGGTCCGTGTCCTATAACACACACAGGGGTCCGTGTCCTATAACACACACAGGGGTCCGTGTCCTATAACACACACAGTGGGATTCCTGTCCTATAACACACACAGTGGGATTCCTGTCCTATGATACACGCAGAGGTTTCTAACTCTGAAAGAGTCTTCCCTGTACTCAATGTCGGGGATATCCCTGCTCTTTCTGGTCAAGCGGAAGGCAAGGAGCCCTCTGCATCAACTGGATGTTTAGTCACTCGGTCCCAGCCTGAAATACCTCGAAGGGCAATATTCCTTTCGTACGATCCCAGCAGCAGTTGCATGACTGGGCACCAGTATCGGCTCGCAGAGCTGCTGTAGCTCTCAGCTGTGAAGCGGAGGCCTCAAGCAGTAACAGGCCTTAGAAAGTGCAAGTGCCCCTCTTTGTTACAGAAGGCACACCAGTACAAGCTCAGGGAAAGTGGAAGGAGCCATCTGGTCAGCAAAGCCCATATCGTAAGAATCAACATTGACGAGATGAAGGATATGTCGCATTAACCGGTGAAGCAGACTACTTGGGAGCGTGAGCTAAAATGAGAGTCGGTATTTACCGATTTCCGTCGCCCCTGAGCCTCGTGTAGAAGGACCCTCCTCTCCACCACCTCCTTGTGGTTTAGTTCAAATGGAGCGAGCACCTGCACCGAACAGAAGAGCGCCGAGGTTGACAGTGACAGAAACTACATTACAGAAGCTGTGGGTACACTGCCGGTAATGCCACCAAACCCCACCGCCCCCCCCACCACCCACCCCGCCCCCCCCCCCCGCCCCACACCCACACCACACAGCAACACACTCCAACGCAGCTCGCCAGGACCCAAACACCCAAACAAAACCCTGGGCGTCATGAGTAAGCTGGGCCGTATTCCGACAGCATGGATTTCGTAGCACCTGGCGGTCACTTGGAACACGCAGTTATTCCACGAATCCCCAACAAATGGGGCTGGGGGTGGGAGTGGGGGTGGGGTGGGGGGGGGGGAGGGGGTGTGGGCAGAATGTCCTGCGAGAGATTCTCCTGTCCTGCCCTGTGTCCCGAGAGGAATCCTACTCCCTGCCCCAGTGTGAATTATATCCGACGAGGTTAAGTACATCCTGGCGGAGGGCGTTAACTGAACGGTTACTTGAGCACATATAAAGAGATACTTTACCGACACAGGAGTAGAGTGCCCTCAGGGGAGATAGGCCTGTTTAAAGGCTCGCTTTGGTTTTCTTTTCCTCATCACCAACTGGCTGTCAGGAGTATAAAACCCTGGGGCAACCTCACAACCTGTCCCGTTGTGCCGAGGCCCCGGTGTCATTCACCGTTCACCGACCCCAGTCACATCGCCAGCGTGCTCACCTCTGCTAGTTTGGTTGCTCCGCCATCTCCGATTTGATTGTAGGCCAGGGAGAGCCACAGGAGAGTCCGGTTCAAACGGAGTGCCTGCAGAGAAGGGAAACAATCTCATCCCGTTTCAGTTTTTCTAAATGATCTGGACTCAGGTGTAACGGGGCCAGCACTATAGAGTTTACAGGCAACATGAAATGTGTTAAGCAGCAGATGGTGATGAGGATAGTTCCAGTCTTCAAGACGACTTTGACAGGATGGGAAATGGGCAGACAGAGTTCAACGCAGAGAGCAGTGAAGAGATGGACTTTGGTCGGGCGGTGGGGTTGTGGTGGTGGGGATCGAACGCACAAGGACAGTGTACGAGAAATAGCAGTTTTAAAAACTGTGGCTGGTCAGGGAGATCTTAGTGTTGGTATCCATGAGGCCTTAAAAATGACAGGGCAAATTAATAAGATGACCCGAAAACCCTCCGGGTTTACTCGAGTTTACATATAGAGGAATAGAGGATAACGACAAAGAGATCCTTCTTCAGCTGCTCCATCAATGACCTTCCTTCCATCACAAGGTCAGAAGTGGGGATGTTCGCTGATGATTGCACAATGTTCAGCACCATTCGCAACTCCTCAGATACTGAAGCAGTCCATGTCCAAATGCAGCAAGACCTGGACAATATCCAGGCTTGGGGCTGACAGTGGCAAGTAACATTCACACCACACAAGTGCCAGGCAATGACCATCTCCTACAAGAGAGAATCCAACCATCGCCCCTTGACATTCAATGGCATCACCATCGCTGAATCCCCCACTATCAACATCCTGGGGGTTACCATTGACCAGAAACTGAACTGGACCAGTCATATAAATACTGTGGCTACAAGAGCAGGTCAGAGGCTGGGAATCCTGTAGTAAGTAAATCACCTCTTGACTCCCCAAAGCCTGTCCACCATCTACAAGGCACAAGTCTGGAGTGTGATGGAATACTCCCCACTTGCCTGGATGAGTGCAGCTCCCACAACACTCAAGAAGCTCGACACCATCCAGGACAAAGCAGCCCCGCTTGATGGGCACCCCATCCACAAACATTCACTCCCTCCACCACCGACGCACAGTAGCAGCAGTGTGTGTACCATCTACAAGATGCACTGCAGCGACTCACCAAGGCTCCTTAGACAGCACCTTCCAAACCCACGACCGCTACCATCTAGAAGGACAAGAGCAGCAGACACATGGGGAACACCACCACCTGGAAGTTCCCCTCCGAGCCCCTCACCATCCTGACTTGGAAATATATCGGCCGTTCCTTCACTGTCGCTGGGTCCAAATCCTGGAACTCCTACCTAACAGCACGGTGGGTGTACCTACACCACAGGGACTGCAGTGGCTCAAGAAGGCAGCTCACCCCCCACCTTCTCAAGGGGGCAATTAGGGATGGGCAGTAAATGCTGGGCCCGGCCAGCAAAGCCCACATCCCGGGAATGAATTAAAAAAAAGATTGTGTCGGGACTTTTATCAAAGGCTGGTTAGGCCTCGGCTTGAGTATTGCGGAACATTCCGGACCCCACACCTCAGGTGAGCCGTTGAGGCTTTAGAAAGGGTTTGGAGGAGGATTCCCAGGATGGGACCAGGGATGAGGGACTTCAGTTATGAGGAGAGGTTATGAGGAGTCCTCCTTCAAGCAGAGAAGGTCAAGAGGCGACCACCTCGAGGGTTTCAGAGATGATGAGCAGTTTGATAGAATAGAGAGAGAGAGAGAAAAAATATTCCTTCAAGTGAGTGGGTTAATATGCAAAGGTCAGGGGTTGAAAGTCACTGGTAAAAGGTCGAGAGCGGGAGGGGAAATCTCGAACTGAAAAGGTGTTGGTAGCTGATTTGTAAATTAATTTTAAAAGGGAGTTAGACAGATAGTTGAGCATGAGGGACTTACAGGCAAAAAGGAAGGTGCTGTGGGGCTGAACAGGACTGCTCTCAGAGCCAGCACAGGCACGGTGGGATGAATGGCCTCCTTCTGGGCTTTACATGATCACCAAAGATTTCAGCTAAACCCAATTCAGACATGAATACTTTGGAAATAAAGGACACAGTGCACGCAGCTCATTTTAAATCAGAAGACTGCAAAAATGTGTGTGTGTGTGTGTGTGTGTGTGTGTGAGAGAGAGAGAGGGACTGTGTGTGTGTGTGTGAGAGAGAGAGAGAGGGACTGTGTGTGTGTGTGAGAGAGAGAGAGGGGGAGGAAGAGAATGTGTGCGTGTGTGTACGTATCAGAGAGAGGGGGGGGAGGTGGAGGGGGAGAGAGGTAGAGGTAGAGGGAGGAAATGTCTGTGTGTGAGAGAGAGAAGGGCAGTACGTGTGTATGAGAGGGAGGGAGAGGTAGTGTGCACGTGAGAGAGAAAGAGGGAGGGTGTGTGTATGTGAGGGGGAGAGAGAGGTAGTGTGCATGTGAGAAAGGGAGAGGGTGTGAGGGAATGTGTGTGTAAGTGAGAGGGGGTGCGCACATGAGGTGGTAAGAGAGAGACAGAGAGAGGGAATGTGTGTGAGGGACAGAGGTAGTTTGTGAAAGAGAGGGAGGGAGGGGGTGTGTCTGTGTGTGCGCATGTGCGTGAGAGAGGGAAGGGGGAGTGTGCACATGAGAGAGGGGGTGTGTGAGAGAGACTGAGAGGGTGTGTGTGTGTGTGTGAGTGAGAGAGAGTGCATGTGAGTGTGAGAGTGAGTGTGTGAGTGTGAGAGTGTGAGTGTGTGAGTGTGAGTTAATGTGTGAGTGTGAGAGTTAGTGTGTGAGTGTGAGAGTTAATGTGTGAGTGTGAGAGTTAGTGTGTGAGTGTGAGAGTGTGTGTGTGAGTGTGAGAGTGTGTGTGTGAGTGACAGTGAGAAAGAAAGAGAATGCTTGTGTGTGTGTGAGAGAGACAGAGAGAGAGGGACTGTGCGTGTTAGAGAGAGAGGGACTGTGTGAGTGTGAGAGAGAGAGGGACTGTGTGAGTGAGAGAAAGAGAGAGAGAGAGAGGGACTGTGCGTGTGAGAGAGAGAGGGAGAGGGACTGTGCGTGTGAGAGAGAGGGATTGTGTGTGTGTGTGAGAGAGAGGGACTGTGCATGTGAGAGAGAGAGGGAGAGGGACTGTGCGTGTGAGAGAGAGAGAGGGACTGTGTGTGTGTGTGAGAGAGAGCGACGGTGCGTGTGAGAGAGAGAGAGGGACGGTGCGTGTGAGAGAGAGAGGGAGAGAGAGAGGGACTGTGTGTGTGTGAGAGAGAGAGAGAGAGAGAGAGAGGGACTGTGCGTGTGAGAGAGAGAGGGAGAAGGACTGTGCGTGTGAGAGAGAGAGAGAGAGGGACTGTGCGTGTGAGAGAGAGAGGGAGAGGGACTGTGTGTGTGAGAGAGAGAGGGAGAGGGACTGTGCGTGTGTGAGAGAGAGAGAGAGAGAGAGAGGGACTGTGCGTGTGAGAGAGAGAGGGAGAGAGACTGTGCGTGTGAGAGAGAGAGAGAAAGAGAGAGGGAGAAGGACTGTGCGTGTGAGAGAGAGAGGGAGAGGGACTGTGCGTGTGTGAGAGAGAGAGAGAGAGAGAGAGGGACTGTGCGTGTGAGAGAGAGAGGGACTGTGTGTGTGAGAGAAAGAGAGACTGTGCGTGTGAGAGAGAGAGAGGGACTGTGTGTGTGTGTGTGAGAGAGAGAGAGAGAGAGAGGGACTGTGTGTGCGTGAGAGAGAGAGAGAGAGAGAGGGACTGTGTGTGTGAGAGAGAGAGGGAGAGGGACTGTGTGTGTGAGAGAGAGAGAGAGAGAGAGAGGGACTGTGTGTGTGTGAGAGAGAGAGAGAGAGAGACTGTGTGTGTGAGAGAGAGAGAGGGACTGTGTGTGTGTGTGTGTGTGTGTGTGTGTGAGAGAGAGAGAGAGAGAGAGGGACTGTGTGTGTGTGTGTGAGAGAGAGAGGGGGAGGAAGAGAATGTGTGCGTGTGTGTACGTATCAGAGAGAGGGGGGGGAGGGGGAGGGGGAGAGAGGTAGAGGTAGAGGGAGGAAATGTCTGTGTGTGAGAGAGAGAAGGGCAGTATGTGTGTGTGAGAGGGAGGGAGAGGTAGTGTGCACGTGAGAGAGAAAGAGGGAGGGTGTGTGTATGTGAAGGGGAGAGAGAGGTAGTGTGCATGTGAGAAAGGGAGAGGGTGTGAGGGAATGTGTGTGTAAGTGAGAGGGGGTGCGCACATGAGGTGGTAAGAGAGAGACAGAGAGAGGGAATGTGTGTGAGGGACAGAGGTAGTTTGTGAAAGAGAGGGAGGGAGGGGGGTGTGTCTGTGTGTGCGCATGTGCGTGAGAGAGAGAAGGGGGGGTGTGCACATGAGAGAGGGGGTGTGTGAGAGAGACTGAGAGGGTGTGTGTGTGTGTGTGAGTGAGGAGTGTGCATGTGAGTGTGAGAGTGTGTGTGAGAGTGTGAGTGTGTGAGTGTGTGAGTGTGAGAGTGTGAGTGTGAGAGTTAGTGTGTGAGTGTGAGAGTTAATGTGTGAGTGTGAGAGTTAGTGTGTGAGTGTGAGAGTGTGTGTGTGAGTGTGAGAGTGTGTGTGTGAGTGACAGTGAGAAAGAAAGAGAATGCTTGTGTGTGTGTGAGAGAGAGAGAGAGAGAGGGACTGTGCGTGTTAGAGAGAGAGGGACTGTGTGAGTGTGAGAGAGAGAGGGAGAGGGACTGTGCGTGTGAGAGAGAGAGAGAGAGAGGGACTGTGTGTGTGTGAGAGAGAGAGGGACTGTGTGAGTGAGAGAGAGAGGGAGAGGGACTGTGCGTGTGAGAGAGAGAGAGAGAGGGACTGTGCGTGTTAGAGAGAGAGGGACTGTGTGAGTGAGAGAGAGGGACTGTGCGTGTGAGAGAGAGAGGGATTGTGTGTGTGTGTGAGAGAGAGGGACTGTGCGTGTGAGAGAGAGAGGGACTGTGCGTGTGAGAGAGAGAGGGAGAGGGACTGTGCGTGTGAGAGAGAGAGGGAGAGGGACTGTGCGTGTGAGAGAGAGAGGGGAGAGGGACTGTGCGTGTTAGAGAGAGAGGGACTGTGTGTGTGTGTGTGAGAGAGGGGACCGTGCGTGTGAGAGAGAGGGATTGTGTGTGTGTGTGTGAGAGAGGGACTGTGCGTGTGAGAGAGAGGGATTGTGTGTGTGTGTGAGAGAGAGGGACTGTGCGTGTGAGAGAGAGGGATTGTGTGTGTGTGTGAGAGAGAGGGACTGTGCGTGTGAGAGAGAGAGGGAGAGGGACTGTGCGTGTGAGAGAGAGAGGGACTGTGCGTGTGAGAGAGAGAGGGAGAGGGACTGTGCGTGTGAGAGAGAGGGATTGTGTGTGTGTGTGAGAGAGAGGGACTGTGTGTGTGTGTGAGAGAGAAGGACTGTGCGTGTGAGAGAGAGAGGGAGAGGGACTGTGCGTGTGAGAGAGAGAGAGGGACTGTGTGTGTGTGTGAGAGAGAGGACTGTGTGTGTGTGTGACAGAGAAGGACTGTGCGTGTGAGAGAGAGAGGGAGAGGGACTGTGCGTGTGAGAGAGGGAGAGGGACTGTGCGTGTTAGAGAGAGAGGGACTGTGCGTGTGAGAGAGAGAGGGAGAGGGACTGTGCGTGTGAGAGAGAGGGACTGTGTGTGTTTGTGAGAGAGAAGGACTGTGCGTGTGAGAGAGAGAGGGAGAGGGACTGTGCGTGTGAGAGAGAGAGAGGGACTGTGTGTGTGTGTGAGAGAGAGGGACTGTGCGTGTGTGAGAGGGACTGTGCGTGTGTGAGAGAGAGGGACTGTGCGTGTGTGAGAGAGAGGGACTGTGCGTGTGTGGGAGAGAGAGGGACTGTGCGTGTGTGAGAGAGAGGGACTGTGCGTGTGTGAGAGAGGGGGACTGTGTGTGTGTGTGAGAGAGAGGGACGGTGCGTGTGAGAGAGAGAGAGGGACTGTGCGTGTGAGAGAGAGAGGGAGAGAGAGAGGGATTGTGTGTCTGTGAGAGAGAGAGAGAGAGAGGGACTGTGCGTGTGAGAGAGAGGGAGAAGGACTGTGCGTGTGAGAGAGAGAGAGAGAGAGGGAGAAGGACTGTGCGTGTGAGAGAGAGAGGGAGAGGGACTGTGCGTGTGAGAGAGGGAGAGGGACTGTGCGTGTTAGAGAGAGAGGGACTGTGCGTGTGAGAGAGAGAGGGAGAGGGACTGTGCGTGTGAGAGAGAGGGACTGTGTGTGTTTGTGAGAGAGAAGGACTGTGCATGTGAGAGAGAGAGGGAGAGGGACTGTGCGTGTGAGAGAGAGAGAGGGACTGTGTGTGTGTGTGAGAGAGAGGGACTGTGCGTGTGTGAGAGAGAGGGACTGCGTGTGTGAGAGAGAAGGACTGTGCGTGTGTGGGAGAGAGAGGGACTGTGCGTGTGAGAGAGAGAGGGGGACTGTGTGTGTGTGTGAGAGAGAGGGACGGTGCGTGTGAGAGAGAGAGAGGGACTGTGCGTGTGAGAGAGAGAGGGAGAGAGAGAGGGACTGTGTGTCTGTGAGAGAGAGAGAGAGAGAGAGGGACTGTGCGTGTGAGAGAGAGGGAGAAGGACTGTGCGTGTGAGAGAGAGAGAGAGAGAGAGAGAGGGACTGTGCGTGTGAGAGAGAGAGGGAGAGAGACTGTGCGTGTGAGAGAGAGAGAGAAAGAGAGAGGGAGAAGGACTGTGCGTGTGAGAGAGAGAGGGAGAGGGACTGTGCGTGTGAGAGAGAGAGAGAGAGAGAGAGGGACTGTGCATGTGAGAGAGAGAGGGACTGTGTGTGTGAGAGAGAGAGAGGGACTGTGCGTGTGAGAGAGAGAGAGGGACTGTGTGTGTGTGTGTGTGTGTGAGAGAGAGAGAGAGAGGGACTGTGTGTGTGAGAGAGAGAGAGAGAGAGAGAGAGGGACTGTGTGTGTGAGAGAGAGAGGGAGAGGGACTGTGTGTGTGAGAGAGAGAGAGAGAGAGAGGGACTGTGTGTGTGTGTGAGAGAGAGAGAGGGACTGTGTGTGTGTGTGTGTGAGAGAGAGAGAGAGAGGGACTGTGTGTGTGTGAGAGAGAGAGAGAGAGAGGGACTGTGTGTGTGAGAGAGAGAGAGGGACTGTGCGTGTGAGAGAGAGAGGGGGACTGTGTGTGTGTGAGAGAGAGAGAGAGAGGGACTGTGTGTGTGAGAGAGAGAGAGGGACTGTGTGTGTGAGAGAGAGAGAGAGAGAGAGAGGGACTGTGTGTGTGTGTGAGAGAGAGAGAGAGGGACTGTGTGTGTGTGTGTGAGAGAGAGAGGGACTGTGTATGTGTGTGTGAGAGAGAGAGGGACTGTGTGTGTGTGTGAGAGAGAGAGAGAGAGAGGGACTGTGCGTGTGAGAGAGAGAGAGGGAGAGGGACTGTGTGTGTGTGTGAGAGAGAGAGAGAGAGGGACTGTGTGTGTGTGTGAGAGAGAGAGAGAGAGAGAGGGACTGTGCGTGTGAGAGAGAGACAGAGAGAGAGAGGAGGGGGGAAGGAGGGGGGAAGGAGGGGGGACTGTGCATGTGAGAGAGAGGGACCTGTTAGGGAAGGAAACAGTTAAAAGTCAAGGATGTGCAAGTGGTTTCTAAAGGAAAACAGATGAGAGAGAGTGAGAGTGATGCTGGGCAGGCTCACGGCACAGGTCTAAGAATCCTGCTGACTTACATTTGCAATGTAACCTGCTCCGATATCGGTGATGTGATTGAAGCTGAGATTCAACGATATGACAGTTTTGTTTGATGTTTTGATGGTAGAGAGTGCCTCTGCAATCAGCTTTGTCCCTGCATCATCTATCTTGTTGTTCCTCAAAGTTATATGTTGGAATCTGTGAATGAACGATGTGGGAACATCAGAGACAGCTGCATCAGGAAGACAGGACAGTTCACTTAGTTTCAACATTGAGAAAACTGGAGGAGGCCATTCAGCCCCTTGAGCCTGTGCTGCCAACAATTTGATCATGGCTGACCTGTGTCTTCACTTGTTGGCTCTGTATACCCTAAAAACCCTTAAATCCACAAAAAGCCACCAATCTCAGCTTTCAGGTTTCCATCAGACCCTCCCTGCCAGCCCACAACTCAACAGCTTTTCAGGAGGGAGAGGTCCAGATTCCCACGCCCCTTTGAGTGAAGTAGTGTCTGGACTGAGGGAGTGCTGGACTGCCAGAGAAGCAATTCCGAGGGTGCTCTACAATGTCCTTCACAGACTTGGACAAAGCAGCCCGCTTGATCAGCACCCCATCCACCACCTCAAACACTCACTCCCTCCACCACCTCAAACACTCACTCCCTCCACCACCTCAAACACTCACTCCCTCCACCACCTCAAACACTCACTCCCTCCACCACCTCAAACACTCACTCCCTCCACCACCTCAAACACTCACCCCATCCACCACCTCAAACACTCACTCCCTCCACCACCTCAAACACTCACTCCCTCCTCCACCTCAAACACTCACTCCCTCCACCACCTCAAACACTCACTCCCTCCACCACCTCAAACACTCACTCCCTCCACCACCTCAAACACTCACCTCCTTCCACCACCTCAAACACTCACTCCCTCCACCACCTCAAACACTCACTTCCTCCTCCACCTCAAACACTCACTCCCTCCACCACCTCAAACACTCACTCCCTCCACCACCTCAAACACTCACTCCCTCCACCACCTCAAACACTCACTCCCTCCACCACCTCAAACACTCACTCCCTCCACCACCTCAAACACTCACTCCCCCTCCACCACCTCAAACACTCACTCCCTCCACCACCTCAAACACTCACTCCCTCCACCACCTCAAACACATCACTCCCTCCACCACCTCAAACACTCACTCCCTCCTCCACCTCAAACACTCACTCCCTCCTCCACCTCAAACACTCACTCCCTCCACCACCTTAAACACTCACTCCCTCCACCACTTCAAACACTCACTCCCTCCACCACCTCAAACACTCACTCCCTCCACCACTTCAAACACTCACTCCCTCCACCACCTCAAACACTCACTCCCCTCCACCACTCAAACACTCCACTCCCTCCTCCACCTCAAACACTCACTCCCTCCACCACCTTAAACACTCACTCCCTCCACCACCTCAAACACTCACTCCCTCCACCACCTCAAACCACTCACTCCTCCTCCACCTCAAACACTCACTCCCTCCACCACCTCAAACACTCACTCCCCTCCACCACCTCAAACACTCACCTCCCTCCACCACCTCAAACACTCACTCCCTCCACCACCTCAAACACTCACTCCCATCCCCACCTTAAACACTCACTCCCTCCACCACCTAAACACTCACTCCCTCCACCACCTCAAACACTCACTCCCTCCACCACCTTAAACACTCACTCCTCCACCACCTCAAACACTCACTCCCTCCACCACCTCAAACACTCACTCCCTCCACCACCTTAAACACTCACTCCCTCCACCACCTCAAACACTCACTCCCTCCACCACCTCAAACACTCACTCCCTCCACCACCTCAAACACTCACTCCCTCCACCACCTCAAACACTCACTCCCTCCACCACCTCAAACACTCACTCCCTCACCACATCACCCTCCCTCCACCACCTCAAACACTCACTCCCTCCACCACCTCAAACACTCACTCCCTCCACCACCTCAAACACTCACTCCCTCCACCACCTCAAACACTCACTCCCTCCACCACCTCAAACACTCACTCCCTCCACCACTTCAAACACTCACTCCCTCCCCCCTCAACACTCACTCCCTCCACCACCTCAAACACTCACTCCCTCCACCACCTCAAACACTCACTCCCTCCACCACCTCAACCACTCACTCCCTCCACCACTTCAAACACTCACTCCCTCCACCACCTCAAACACTCACTCCCTCCACCACCTCAACACTCACTCCCTCCACCACCTCAAACACTCACTCCCTCACCACCTCAAACACTCACTCCCTCCACCACCTCAAACACTCACTCCCTCCACCACCTCAAACACTCACTCCCTCCACCACCTCAAACACTCACTCCCTCCACCACCTCAAACACACTCCCTCCACCACCTCAAACACTCACTCCCTCCACCACCTCAAACACTCACTCCCTCCACCACCTCAAACACTCACTCCCTCCACCACCTCAAACACTCACTCCCTCACCACCTCAAACACTCATCCTTCCACCACCTCAAACACTCACTCCCTCCACCACCTCAAACACTCACTCCCTCCACCACCTCAAACACTCACTCCCTCCACCACCTCAAACACTCACTCCCTCCACCACCTCAAACACTCACTCCCTCCACCACCTCAAACACTCACTCCCTCCACTACTTCAAACACTCACTCCCTCCACCACCTTAAACATTCACTCCCTCCACCACATTAAACATTCACTCCCTCCACCACCTCAAACACACTCACTCCCTCCACCACCTTAAACACTCACTCCCTCCACCACCTTAAACATTCACTCCCTCCACCACCTCAAACACTCACTCCCTCCACCACCTCAAACACTCACTCCCTCCACCACCTCAAACACTCACTCCCTCCACCACCTTAAACACTCACTCCCTCCTCAAC